>CANNZV010002058.1:0-115743 GCA_947561585.1 Caprella mutica | reverse complement strand
GAATATGCATCCAGAAGTTGAGGAAAGGTCTTGGTGGTCATGATACTGTCCGTTGGGAAGCTTTCGCTCTGCAACATATTCATTTATTAAAGAAAAGTACAGTCTTATACATATAAGAATGATAGTGTGTCTACCATCTAAAACGGTAGGCTTGACAGATAGTGGCCATTCGATACATTTTGGTTTGGCGATTGAAAAATCTAGGCTATAACTAAAATTTATCTTGATGATTTTCATTTAAAACCAGTTTCATTAGGTGTTATTTTTCTCACGTGTCACAAATTTTTCATTTCTGCATATTTTCCTTCCTTCATGCACAGTGGCTCCACAAGTTACATTTATTGGGAAATATGAGCCTTCGAAACCTTCTATTGGTTCATCACCTTCATTATCTATGCACGGCCTATCGGGAAATAAGAATAATGAAGAAAAGGTACAAAAACATTAAACTCGTTTCAGTAAACAATAACTAATGTTAATTTTTTCTGGCAAAAACTAAGATTCTGTTTTTGATGTAAAAATTTTAATAGTTAATAGTATAGAGGAAGTTTGATGTCACAATCCTAATAAAGTCATAGGGATAAATAGTAATAATAAATAATAAATGGTGGGACTTAAGGAGTTCAATTATTCCCTTCTTGATCTTCTGACCAAACTTTACTCTATTTAAAAATAGACCTACTTCAGTAGGCCTACTACATGCCTACGATTCTACTGTGATGTTATTTTTTATTTTAATGTTAAATTTTCAAATTGTGTCGTACTCACATTCTTTTCATGCAACAGACATCTGTTACATCCATATTGCATGGCCAACTTATCAGTCCCAGACTACCCATCTTAGCACAGTTCAACGATGGGTTATTCCCAGGTTGCCCCATTCCCCAACCATCACTGCCCATCATTGAATCCTGAGGGAGTCCGTTGAACCACTTCCACACATTGGTCTGATTTTCCATTTCCAAGAATAAACCAACGTCGAGAAATTCGTTACCAGAATTTTTTCTCAATTCTGAAAGAAAGATTAGGTTGTGAATTCATCATATATTTTAAAATTTACCAAAACTTTTTCTATTATATATTACTTTTTCTAGTAAAATAATTTCATTATAATTAATAAAATAATTTCATTATCGTTAGTAAAATATTTTAACTATGAAACCAATAAACTATATTCAGTAAATGTCAGTAATCAGTATACAGTATAGATCACCATATAGGTACAGAATAGACAAAAAAAAGTGGATTAATTAAAAAAGTTTATACATATATTTCAATACATTACTTTGATATATAATTTATTTATTTTACTATTCATTTAATGTTTATTAAATGTTTTATATTTATTAATTAGTTTAAAAGAACCTTGCATATCAAGAAGGCATTCTTCCTTATCCTCCATCTCTGAAACATGACAAGGTGTGGATTGATAAAGACCACATCTTTCTTCCTGGTCTGACTTAGTAGAGTTACCCTCGCCGATAGAGAACATGCATCCAGAGGAAGATGTTAGTTCTTGATGTGGGACATAGTGAACGTCACCATCCATAGTCACTTTTTGCTCTGCAAATAACAAATAGAGTCAAAACATATACCTAAATCAAGATAAGTTACCAAATATGACGGGAACTCAGACGGACATTTATAATAGTCGCTTGTCGGCTTTTAAATAATCGATTATAATCTATGATAAAATATATTTATCGACAACTATGAATATTTCGACGAGAATCCAGTCTTATTTTATCTTAAATTTCAAATATTTGTCGTCTTTCGTAAGATTTTCTCAACGAAAAATCCTGACGATAATGTCTGAAATTGTGGTCTTAAGTTGAAATACAATCAAAATTAACTGATATTGCAAATGATACTGTAGAGTGTAGAGTG
Organism: Caprella mutica; assembly: GCA_947561585.1. Classification (NCBI taxonomy): domain Eukaryota; kingdom Metazoa; phylum Arthropoda; class Malacostraca; order Amphipoda; family Caprellidae; genus Caprella; species Caprella mutica. The sequence goes on along the minus strand of CANNZV010002058.1, from coordinate 113,856 downwards.
TAGACGATTCTTTCGACTAATAAGAGTTAATGCCTACCTTGAATGAATTTTCCATTTTTACATATTTTCCTTCCCTCAAATTGTTGATTTCCACAGGATACATTCATAGGCACGCTTTCGCCTTCCATCAGCTCATGCTCATCATCCTTGCAATTCCTGATGAACAGAAGATTATATATAAAAACCATTCAATAATACATAATCGATTAATTGATGCTATTCAATAATGTTTACATCATAACCATGCAGCATATGTCCGTTACCCCATCGTTACAGAACCAGCTGGCGATGCCTGTTCGGCCAAAGAATCCACAAACATAATTAGGATCTGGTCTAGGGTGTCCCACAGCCCATCCTTCTGTTCCAATTTCGGAAGATTGGTCAGCTCCATTCGTCCACTCCCACTTGTTCGACATTTTGTTTTGGAAGAGACCAATTTCCATGAAACCGCCCCCTAATTTCTTATGCAAACCTGTTATTAGAAGAAAAGTGCAAACATTTAATAATTAATTTGCATTATATTTGAAAATTCTAAAAAAATTTAGGAACAAATTTTTGAAAAAAAAATCACATATATTCACATTTTTTATTTGAAAAAAAAAATGTTATATTAAACTAAGTATTTACCTTCCAAATCTTTGACGAAGAGTGACCTATTTGCATTCAATGGTGGTGCACAAGGTACAGCGTGGTTCATAGAACACTGAACCATTTGTCCCTCTTTGGTGGAGTCTCCAGGTCCAGAACTGAACATACACCCTGACGCTGAAGACAAATCTTGGTGCACTACGTACATACCATTAGGAAGTTTCCGTTCTGAGAAGATTATTGATTCATTGTTTTTATTATACTTCAGACTATTTTCATTTTGAAATTGTGTTACTTTTATTTTGTATTTTGATGAGAAGTTATTTCACAGGATGAGCCAAGAATCATTTCACAGTTTTTAAAAGAGTTTGAAATAGTTAAACATAAAAAGAGGTAGAATATTTATAAATAGGCGCAAAAGTTTTGTATGCCTACTGGAGGGTTTATCTGATTGTTTATTGTAATGCTCACAAAACTAAATTGAACAATATATGCTGAGAAAATATTATTAAAAAGGGAGCAGCCTCTTGAACCTAATATTTATGGGACAATTAATATATAAAAAATATCTACTAAAAACATAGGAAATTTGGAATACATGATAAACTCCCTTGCCTTCAATGAAGTTTCCTTTTCTGCATATTTTCCTGCCCTCATAGACGTGACCGCCACAAGTGACATTGTGAGGGAAATGGTCTCCTTCGTAACCCATATTCTCTCCGTCACTGCAAGGTCTGAGGGAGGGAAATAAAGGGAAAGAGGGAAATAAAGGGTAATATAAAAAAAGAAATAGCAGCTTAATTAGAGAAATGAAATAACAGTTTAGTTGATTACATGTTTTAAATTGCAAAATGAATTAATTAATTTTAAAGTAATTTAAATAATTTCAGATTAAGTTGATTAAATTAATCAATATCAAATTTAATTAATTAATTTCCATTTTACTTAACTGATTTAATCAATTGAAAATAAAATTAATTTATATCATGATAATTAATACATTATGTAAGTATTTAAAAATATTCTTTATTAATTTATAATTACTGCAAATCAATTTACACTTACAATAATTTACACTTACACTTACACTGATAGTATATTAGTGTCATTAATATATTAGTGTCATTAAGTATTATAGATATATATGATATAGATATATATAGTATGATGTATTACCTATATTGCAATATTTAAATATTTCAAAAAGTGCACTAATATTGAAAACACTATTTACAAAACTTAACGAAAGACGTGTAATTCATTTCATTTTGTTGTGTATTGCATAACAATTTGTATTTATTTATATATTATAACAGTGGTAAAAATATGGGAATTTTATGAATGAATAAATGATAAAAATCAGATATTTTATAAATAAATTTGATTAAAGTAGGGTGAGGCTCGAGTGAACATTTTCATTTATATAAGAATTTTTTTATCAATCTAATTCGTGATTTTAATTGGTATACATGATACGTGCTGGTATCATTTGAATATAAATGTATTGAAATATATTTTAATTGGTATCCATGATACATATGCTGATATCATTTGATTGTTACGTTATTGATATGTTATTGATAAAATGTTAAGTTTTATACCTTTTTATTATATGATTTATAATTAGGAACCGTCCGATATCTCGAAACTTACCCAATATGAATATGAGAATGCGAATATTGACTAACCTTTTGCGCATACAGCATATTGGAGCAGTACCAGTACTACAAGAATACGATAGCAGACCTGTAGCGTAGACAACAGAACACACTAACCCAGGTCCAGCCAGAGGCTCATCGGGGCCCCATCCGTTCATACCTTCCGTTTTGGGCTGAGACACTCCGGTACTCCAAGTCCATTCTTCAGTCTGATCCTCATTGGTTTCCAGGAATAGACCAACCTCCAGCAAACTGGATACGCCAACAGCAGTCCTGAGTTCTTGAAGAGAATGGATTGAATTGTAATTCAACCTCATATTATAATATACATATTAATGTGAGACCTAGGCTACACCATCATCTATTGTCAGACATTTCGGTAAATAAATTGAAATTATGATTGTTTACAACTTTTCAGTAATCAACAATGATGGACGATCTGACTGTAACATAATTGCTAACTGGGTAGCATGCAGTCCTACTTGAGAATTTCGTTTGCTATCTGCATATAGCAGTTAAAATAGGAACTATAATCGACTAGGTACTTACTATGTAGATCTTCAATGTAATTCTTTCTCGATCCCTCATTAATTGGTGCACAAGGTTCTGCATCGAAATCTGCGCAGCTCTCAATTTGGTCGGGTTTTGTAGTCAATCCGTACCCAATTACGAAAATGCAACCAGACATAGAATCTAGGTTATGGTGAACTGTATACCATCCATTGTTTAAGAGTTGCTCTGCAAACAGAAATAAAAGATTGGTGATGAAGGTAAAAGAAATAAAATATTGGAATTATGATTCCAAGTTAGAAATAATCAAATAGATGTTGTGGTTTCTACTATGTAAATTTCACCTTTGACAAATTGTCCATTTCTGCATGTTTTCCTCCCTGGCATCTCAAGATCTCCACATTTCAGAGTGATATTGAAAGATTGCCCTTCATGTGCCTTATGTTCAGCATCTTCACAATTACTGTTAATAGGTACCATGTCAGTTTTACAAATAAACTTCATTAGTTCAAATTTTAATAAATGGTACCATAAAGAATCATGTTTTAATAAAAAAAATCATTTTACATTTGGATCATGCAACAAACATCAGTCGATTCGGTTTCTTCTTCACAAGGACGAGATTCAAGACCTTTTGGTCCAACTCGTGTGCACTTTTCCTTGTTGTTGGGTTCGTTTGGAGCCCACCCTTCGGTAAGGGGCTGTTCCACGTCACTCGATGCCCAAAACCACTTTTCTGATAGCCCAGGAGAAAACAAACCAACGTCCAAATACGGTTTTGGAGAATTACTCCTCAGTTCTGAATCGAAAGGATTAGTGGTTATTAATGAGTACATCATCTAAAAAGTTATCGATATAACAAGAATTTGTAATTCTTTGCTGGTGATTGAACACTGAAATCATTCAATTGATTATTATCGAAGAATTTAGGGACACCACCAATTAAGGACAGAATGGATATCTATATCCTCTATCTTAGATATTTGTTTTTCAATATTAATAACTTACCACTTTTATTCAGAGGCATCCATAACTGAATCTTTTGATAAAGTATTTCCAGAGTTATAAGAATTGTATTTATTATAATAGTGTATATGTGTCAATTTCATCGAGAATTTAGGATAAAAAAATTAGTTTATAAAATACGAAAGAGTTGATAGATATTTGACTCTAATGAAGATAACATACTAATAGGACTCTGTGTTTTCGAATACTTCCTTGGACGAAAATATCAAAGTTAATTGAATGAAAAATTGAAATCTGCAATTGATGATACAGCAAAAACATATAATTGTACTCGCTTTTCAGTTCTTCGATGAATTTTTCTCTTTGTTCATCGCCTCTGGGTGCACATGGGATTGAATTATAGCCATAACAGAGTTCAGTGTGTTCCTTTTGACTTTCGGCAGCTTCGCCAATACTGAAGATACATCCAGTTGTCGAGTTAAGGTTGTAGTATGGTACGTAACCAATCTGTTCAGAAAAATATATATCTGCGGGAAGAAAAGTTTTTTTTTTTTTAAATCCATGCAGTTTGATTCTAGGTGATTTCACCTGTAATTATAAGCCCATCTTGCGGTACTAACCTTCAACGAAACGTCCGTTTCTGCAAACTTTTTGTCCATGGATTATGAGATCTCCACATTTAACCGAAATTGGAAAAGCTTCTCCTTCTTCAGCTTCGAGATCATCATCCTTGCACGTCCCTTCAGTCAAATTAATAAACTTATTAAAACATGTGTGAACTAGGTAAAACATGTGTGAACTAGTTAAAACATGTGTGAACTAGTTAAAGCATGTGTGAACTAGTTAAAACATGTGTAAACTAGTTAAAACATGTGTGAACTAGTTAAAACATGTGTGAACTAGTTAAAATATGTGTGAACTAGTTAAAACTTGTGTGAACTAGTTAAAACATGTGTGAACTAGTTAAAACTTGTGTGAACTAGCTAAAACATGTGTGAACTAGTTAAAACATGTGTGAACTAGTTAAAACTTGTGTGAACTAGCTAAAACATGTGTGAACTAGTTAAAACATGTTTTAACTTGTTAGAGGATGAGGTGTTTAAATATATATTTGCGTTTGTAAAGCAAAACTCTTCTTATCAATTAATTATTTCAATTAATGTATATAATCAGTTCCATCTTAATGCTCGATAGCCCCACGTGTCATGGCCTTCTTTTTTCATGGTTTCATCGAAATGAGCAATTCTCAGTTGAAAAATAATCACATCAGATTGGAAAGCCTATATGAAAAGCCTGCCATAGGCCGGCTAATCAACTGCGCCGATTTCTAACTGGGTTGTGCTTAAATTCATAACTTGAAAACTACTTACGTTCATCTAGAAGCATGTAAACTTGTCTAGAATTACTGGCTTGGCTGCACGTAGTACCGTCGCCATGGTAAGTTTCTGCACTGGATTCGCAAACATTGTTATGGAAGTAAAACATCTTCGAATCTGCAAGTAGATGTTATTTTGTATAAGTTGATTATAATTAATCGACTTGGAGTTAATACACGTGTTTATCTACTATAAGCACTATAAGCACGTTAATTTTTATCTTATCTTTGATATAGTTTAAGCACGTCAATGCTTATCTTACTGGCTTTAGCAGCAGCCTTAGCACAATCCATCATAGATTTTGCTTCCGTGTGATTCTTCCATGTGACCATCATTCTTGTAGACTGCTGGTCGAGATCGACAATGAATTTGACGAACTTCATGGTGGTGTTTGCAGGCTTGAAAGAGTACGGTAGACACACCATTTGAGAATTGGCGTCTGCTTTCTTCACTAAATTAACCTGTGGAAAACGTTACTATATAACTCAGTGGTATATAACTCTGAAAACAATAATATATATTCAGTTAATATAGGTTCAGCAGATTTGCAGACAATAATAGGCCTGCAAACCCGATACTTCTATTTCGAACTTGATCATATTGAAAAATATTCACAAAATCATTACCGCTTGAGAAGAACGTCCATAAATCTTTTCCGATTCTGAACAAATCTGTATTGGAAGAAAAAAATAGGTTTTAGATATTTTCTAAAATATAATTAAGAGCTCTGTTTTTTATTTTACATCCATGTAAGTTGCAAGTTTGTGGAAATTAAAGATATATACATCATCTTAAATTAAAAATGTCCTTTCACGACAGGAATTAATTTTCAAACGTTAAGATTTTATAAACTTCGAATGTGTTTAGTTATTAGCCAATATGTACTAATTGTAATTAGTTATGAAATTTACTGATTTTTTTAAAACATGTGACGCGATAGTTACATTCGTCACTAGCTCCACACATTCAATTTATCACAGCACGGTCCTTTATTACCTTTGCAAATTTGCAGAAGGTTATATTTTACCCTGTATTTATTACCTTCGCAGAATGCGGGAAGGTCATATTTTCATCGGCATTTATTTATTTATTTATCATCTTGTTATTCGCTTAACTGAAAAAGTGTTCAACCAAATTGCCTAAAATTAGATGAAACGATTGGTCAATGTCCAGTGACCTGCTGGTAGAATTTTTGGAAGCGACTCGGTCAAAGGTCAAGAGCATGGTCATTTATAACTCAAAAAGTATTGCACCATATTGCATGTGACTTAGTCGGACGATTGGTCAATATACAGGAACCATTTTGCTAGATTTTGGGAGCGATCGAGTCAAAGGTCAAAGATCAAGGTCAAGGCCATTTAGAACTCAATAACTCAAAAACATTGCCTGGAATTTGATGGGACGATTGGTCCATGTCCAAGAATCATCAGATATATTTTTGGGAGCGATTCAGTCAAAGGTCAAGGTCAAGGTCATTTATAACTCACTAACTCAATTTATCGTTATCCAGTTACCAGTTAATAATATTTTGGGAGCAAACGGGTCAAACGTAAAGCTCTAAGTCAAATATAAGCGGCGGCGAAGGTATGTGCTCTACCGAGTGCACACAATCTAGTTTTTTATGTGATGAATTCGTCACGCACGGTAGTGAAGGGATAATAGTAATAAACAAATTTTTTAAAAGGCACATATAAAAAATGATCTATGAAATTGATATATGCAATTATACATACTAAAGAAGTTTATCTATTCGATTGAATTCAGATTTATCGGACGGTTTCGCATTTTCAAAGATATCAGAAAAAAGTATATAATAATGTCCATTTAACTTTCTTTACTAGGTATCATTGATACCAATTAGCTAGGTATAATAGAAGTTAGATAATAATTGTTATGTTTTTTTCTTTAATGATCGAAAATTTTGAACCATCCGATATCTATGAACGAACCCTGTTTTCATCTATGATTAGTATTCATTAAATATAATAAAATGAATCAAAATTAGAGTCAACAAAATGATGCAATGGTTGAAATAAAAGAAAAAATCATCAAACTATCATAAGTAACTAATTATATTTACCAATGTTTGTGATAGGACACAAAAGATGAGAAGTAACTTCATTTTGGTGTCGTTCTTCTCTTTCCCGTTAATATTTATATTGAACAGCTATATATAAAAATAATAAATTTTATTGAAAGAATTGAAACAAGAGATGTATTTTAAGAACGTCAATTGGTTCTGAAAAACTTTCCCAAAAATATATTAAATTATACTGAATATAAACGTGAATATATTTCCTTTAAAATTAAAAAAGAAATAATTCGTTAATAATTGCAACACTCAAAAAAAAAATATATAATTAATTTCTATTCGAATATTTTGGTTTCAATTAAAATGAAAACTGCAAGACGAAGGAATAAGGAAAAAACGATTTAAATATAAATTACCCTTCAAAGTTTTCAAAACTAAAGAATTTAAATAAAAGAATGCAACACAATATCACTATGACCTATAATAACTGTTAAATTAAATTGTCGAATAGTATTGAAACTACATGCAAATACAGTAAACATTAATATTTCATCACTCAAAATTATCACCAAAAAATTTAGAGGTTCAAAACAGACCTTATAGTGATGATAATTTCTATTAAATATCTCTACTAGTAGGTTGAAGTAGTGTTTAGACATAAAAAACAGATTCATATGGAAATAATCAATGGAAAAGTACTTTTGAACTTCAATTTCATCACAAGTTATAATTTCATCACCTGGGTTGTGACACTATGCTCTTAAAATCATAAATCCCAAGAATATCATAGACGAAACGAAATGAAATGGTATCGAATACTATGTACCGCTGGTTTAGAACGATTCAATAGTGTTTAATATTATCTATCTATAATATTTTCGGGAACTATGATTTTAAGAGCATATTGTACAACCCTAATCATCACAGTCCACTCTGTAGAACAACTTAGTGCCACGACAACATCACTTCAACTGGTCACGTTCATGCTCTCTGTGGTCGGTTGCCGGGTGAACTCAATGGGGGATTAGTCATACTTACAGTTGTAATATACTATAAAATGCTATCATTGCACTGCCAATCAGGTAACACGTTTTAGTGACGTTATCAGAGCAATATGCTTAATTAAAACATGATTCAAGGAATTCGCTGTTCTAAAATCTGATTATATTCTTCACTTGTGATCAATTTTGACAATGGTTAACGAACCTACATAGCTTTAATCATTGTAATTAGCCTAAATTTGATGTTTAAAGTGTTGCTCTGATGACGTCATATAGAATTTATACATCGATTATTACTATTGTATATGTTATATTTATATAGTCATTCTATTCAACAGGTGTATACATGGTCCAACTGCTACAAGTGTTCATTTTTACAACCTTAGTGACGACCTTGTTCTATAATGATATAGGATCAATGAGTAATGTAAAATCACTATTGCGATTAATATAATATAATGTTTTCACTTTTATAGGACTCAATAAACCAAAACCAGAAGAAACAAGAAGGGGAAACCGCCGCCGCCGCTTCAATCGATTTTTACCTTTTCGTCACCTTGATCTTCGACCCGATCGCTCCGAAAATTCATTCAAATGGTTCCTGAATAATAACCAATCGTCCCACCAAATTTCAAGCAATTTGGTTCATTGCAATAAATGAACTGATAGTCTTATAATACTACCTATATAGTTAATTAGTTATATAGTTGCCTAAATTCCAACCCAAAAAACACAAGGTACCTAAAAGTGAACCTAAATACCCTGATAACATTGCACTATCAGGCCAACATCGGTAAACATTAGCAAAGTAAAGGCAAGATCGAGCATTGGCACGCCAGTGCTATTACACACTGGGCCAATGCAATGAAAACGACATTGGGCCAACAGTTGCCAAACAGCACTGGCCCAATGAAGGAAAACATTGGTTAGCCAATCCAGTGATTTTTTTGATGTACCAGTATATTTATTATACTGGTCTACCGGTTTTATTGGGCAGTTATCGCCAACAATAAGAGAAAATAGGTGCAAACGATCTCTCCTAACTTTAATCACTCCAAATATCCAATTTAATATCCTAAATTAAGTATATCTTTGAATTTGACCGTTTCTGGCCATTTAGTATAAATAGGCCTGTTATCCCCTCAATTATTAATTTAACACTTTATTTAAATCAAAGATCCTCTCCAGGCTCCGGGAAAAAATGAGTTTATTACATAATATTATAGAACTAAGGTTTACGATCAATATTCCGCAAACCGCATACAATTCAGTTCAGTATTTGTTTTATTATTTGTTTTTAACATTTTTTAATATTCTGTGAGCAAAATTGAGCGAATCACTAACCTGACGCTGAGAAAAAAGATTGTACACTCTTTGTTTTGATTTCAAATTTAAATTTATAAACAAAAAAAGCATTTTTGGCCTTCGTATAAGATATTAATTGTTTCCTAAAGTATATAAAATTATAAACGTTTCTATAATAAGTTTAAAGGTCCCCTCCAAGCAAATATTTTTATTGCCTTATTCAACTAAGTTAATGTTTCTTATCATTTTGCTGCAAACCGCATCGAATTTGGTACCATATTTTTAATTTTATATGCTTTTAAAGATTTTTATATTCAAAACTCTACAAAACCGATTTTACATCCGACTTACTAATTTGAGAAATTTTCCGCCTGAAGAAAAAGAATGTACACCATTTGTTTTGATTGTCAACTAGGTATTAGGTTTAATAAATCCATTTAATATTCGAGAAAAGGTATAAAATTGAATGAATTTATAATACAAACGTTTATATAATTTAGGAAAAAATTAATATCTAGAATAAAGGCCGAAAACGCATGGTTTGTTTATAAAATTCAAATTTGTAATCAAAACAAAGAGTGTACAATCTTCTTCTTGAGCATCAGATTAGTGATTCGCTCAATTGTTGCTCACAGAGTATTCAAAAACTTTAAAAGCAAATAATAAAATATTTACTGAACAGAATTGTATGCGGTTTGCAGAATAATGATCTTTGACCTTAGTTATATAATATTATGTAATAAACTCATTTTTTTCCCGGAGCCTGGAGAGGACCTTTAACCAATTTTATACCTTTACACAAATATTAAATGGATTTATTAAACCTAATACTTAGTTGACAATCAAAACAAATGGTGTACATTCTTCTTCTTCTGACTGAAATTAGAAAGTTGGAAGTAAAATAAGTTTTGTAGAGTTTTGATTATTAAAATCTTCAAAGCTTATAAAATTAAAAATATGCTGTCAAATTTGATGGGGTTTGCAGTAAAATGATATGAAACATTAGCTTCGTTGATTTAAGCAATAAAAAATTTGCTTGGAGGGGACCTTTAACGCTAGTTAATTTATATATTTAGTGTAAAAAGTTATTTACATCAAGACCGGCAAGACAGCGTTGGCCCAGAGTTTCGTTCTGATTCTGAATTGGGCCAACGTTGGCCGAACATTGTATTGTTTACTGATCCCGGGTACCCTGTTTTAATGGAAAAATATTGTGTTTAAAAAACTTAATAACCATTAATTATGCAATAACACGGATAGAGTTCATATCTCCTTCTTTTTCTTCTATTTATTTCAATTTAATAGAAAGTCGGACGGTGATGGCTTACTGAGAATATTTCTTATATAATTAATTACAAAGCGAATAATTTTATTTGTTTTCCAAACAAATTTCTTATCTTTTTATTGTGATGGCTGATAGTTTATGTAGCCTTAGCTCTACAAATTTGAAAAGTATCTATGGAAATTTTTATTAAATATATTTTATTGGAAAAGTCATGCAATTGTAAACATTGGAGTTATTGAATACCTAGCTATTTTGTAAGGGAACCTAACTATTTTCTTACCTGAAACAGATTTATATATCTAAACTGTTTGGTTTTATATATAATCTTACCTACATTTGAATTATCTGGTCCTTTTAAATTAGACTTCGGGTTATTGTATTTTCCGACAGTTAGGATATCTTAACATCAGTCATGAAGTTCGGGTTGTCCATCTTCTTCGCGGTATTTCGAAAAATTATTGAAAAAAATGTAATTAGCCTATGTTCTTTCTCTTTCCTGGTAATGCAAATTATTATTGGGATATGTTGTATATTGAAATGTTTTTCTCAATTGAGTAATGTGGTTCATTTGGTATCTTGAATGATATAACTTATAAGTAACTAGATAAGCTAACTAATGATAAATTATTCAATACTTTTAGCTGAGTGTAGTACCTGTGGCCTGTGGGCCTGGGGCCTTTGGACCAATTAAAATACTAAAAATAGTATTGCTCATAAACTCTTTATTTTTCTCTCCAAAAGAAACCTAATTTCTCTCCAAAATGATCAAATATCCATAATTTCTCTAAAATAACATTGTACTAGCAAAGAAAAGAAGGTCTCTCCTGACTCCTCAAACCCCAGTCTGTATTTGGTGCATTAAATTCCACTGACTTTTTCAAAAAGCTGAAGAAAATCCATCATAAATTTTCAGTAATTTGGCTGATCCACCAACATTTTGATTTTGCTCATTTTTGAAGTTTCCACTGAAAATTAATGGTAACATAGGAATAAATAGCTAAAAATCCACCGACTTTGCCAGAATATAATTTTCAATGGGAAAAAACTCCACCGAAAAGTCGGTGGAATTTACCACGAAATACAGTCTGGCCAGTCTTCAGAATGTGTCTCTAATCCCGCAGAGATTTCAATTTGACCAGTCTGCAGAATGTGTCTCTTCTCCCGAGTCCCGCAGAGATTTTTATTTGAAAGACAGTTATTCTCTGACTCTCAGCAGCAGATTCCGAATCTCCCGCAGCTAAATTAATGGTAACATAGGAATTAATTCAAAATCTCCCGCAGCTAAATTAATGGTAACATAGGAATTAATTCAAGATCTCCCGCAGAGATCTCAAATTTCTAAAATTCAATCAAAAACTCCCGCAGAGTCTTGAAAAAATGTTCCATATTCTGCAGACTGGCAATTTGAGAGACATTTACTCTCTGACTCACAGTAGCAGATTCAGAATCTCCCGCAGCTAAATTAATGGTAACATAGGAATTAATTCAAAATCTCCTGCAGCAAAATTAATGGTAACATAGGAATTAATTCAAGATCTCCCGCAGAGATCTCCAATTTCTAAAATTTCAATCAAAAACTCTCGCAGAGAGTCTTGGATAAATGTTCCATATTCTGCAGACTGGTGAATTACTGGAACGGACCATTAATTACCCACACTGGAATCTTTGGCAAAAAATGTAATATCTGCTGTGCGCCATGAATGCTCAAAATCACATTAACTATTTGATGGCGTGCGTTAGAAGTTCCCTGAAATGATATATTCATCACAGATGTGCGATTTTCGGATTTTTCACTTAACTTCAGTCTTCAGATGTGTGCAGCGCAGCCAGTCTGCAGAATTGTGTCTCTTCTCCCGCAGGTGGCAGAGATTTTTATTTGAGAGACAGTTACTCTCACTCTCAGTAGCAGATTCAGAATCTCCCACAGCTAAATTAATGGTAACATAGGAATTAATTCAGGATCTCCATCTCCCGCAGACTCGGTGCCAGTCTGTATTTCATGGTAAATTCCACCGACATGTCAGTGGAATTTTTCTTCATTAAAATAAATATTCTGGGAAAGTCGGTGGATTGTTAGCTATTTATTCATATGTTACCATTAATTTTCGGGTGAAAAATGGCTAAAATGTTGGTGGATCAGCCAAATTACTGGAAATTTATGGTGGATTTTTTCAGCTTTTTCAAGAAGTCAGTGGAATTTTGTGCACCAAATACAGACTGGACTTGGTGCAGAGATCTCCAATTTCTAAAATTCAATCAAAAACTCCAGCAGAGAGTCTTTGAAAAATGTTCCATATTCTGCAGACTGGCACTGCCAGACTGCAAAAGATGCATGAAGTTGTGAAGTTTATCCTGCGACTATTGATGCCTTGAAATTAGTCTCCTCTCCTGAATTATCTGGCGACAATTTCCCAATTAATTCTTATGTTTACATGTTATTACTGGAGAGTATTTTGAAATTTTTAGCCATTTTGGAGAGAAATTGGAAAATCTTTGCAGACAATTTGCCGCAAAAATTAAATATCTGGAGACTGATTGCGCATGCTTTGAAGACTGGACTGGCAGCGCAGCAGCGTGCGCTTATACTTATAGGTATTCACACTTAATTGTTTTCAAATTTCTTCTGAAACACACTGAACGGTCAAAACATTAGATACCTATCTGAAAGCAAACCTCATTACATAGCTTCACTGTGACGTCATCAACTAAGAATTACCGGAACGGAGTTGTTTTATTAAGAAATAATCCTTTTTTAAGTCATTTAGGTATACATTAGGTCTATCTATGTTCCAATTGATGTCATATTTTACCATTTTATACTCCTTTCTGTTTGTATATTCGCTACCAAACATCTGAAACATAGACAGAAAATTGACATGACACGATGACTTAGATAGTCCGTGATTCCGTGTTATAGGTTTAAAATATTTTTGTTTCATTTTATAATATGTATATCAAGTAAGTATATATTAATATGCATTAATATACATATGTACAGTATATGTATATTAAGTAAGTCATGGGTCATCATAACTTCAATGCGACAGATAGCAGTTATGAATTTACCTACTACCCGATTAAAAATGAACTAAATTTGTATATGTTGCATAAAATTAAAAATCCTGATTAATAGAATATCAAAACATACTAGTAATGGATACACAAAATAAAACCAAAATACTTCTCATTAAAACTATAAAATGGAATCCAATATTAAAATTACTTTAGTTTCCCTCAAAATATTTTCTTAGAAAGATTATGCAAAGAAAACAATTTTCAGCATATACTCTTGTAAAGTTTATAACTATGTTGCAGATGTTTGGTAGCGAATATACGAGCAGAAATGACTATAAAATGGTAAAATATGATATCAATTGGAACATAAATAGACCTAATGTATACCTATATCAATATGACTTAACAAGGACTATTTCTCAATAAAACAACTCCGTTCCGGTAATTCATGGTCCGTTCCGGTAATTCATGTTCTGTTCCGGTAATTCATGGTCCCGGTCCGTTCCGGTAATTGTATGGACCCATTTTTGTGACATGAAATCTTGGTGCCATGAAACTGTAAATATAGTTCACTGTATCTGCTAGTTTGTTGTACTCCAGTCTGTATTCCAGTCTGCAGAATATGAGACATTTTTAACATTTTCTGTGCGAACAATCCTTAATTTCCTCCTATATTTACATGTATTTTACTGAGAACAGAAGCCAAAATAGATAATTTCTTGGAAAATACTTTACCAGTTCCTGCAGTATGGTGCAAAAGATGCATGAAGTTGTGAAGTTTATCCGGCGACTATTGAGGCCTTGCCAGTCTCCTGGCCTTGAAATTAGTCTCCTGAATTATCTGGCGACAATTTTCTAATTAATTCCTATGTTTACATGTAATTATTGGAGAGTATTTTGAGATTTTTGGCCATTTTGGAGAGAAATTTGGAATTCTTTGGAGAGAAATTGCACAAAAATTAAATATCTGGAGACTGATCGTGCATGCTTTGCAGACTGGTCTGTATTTGGTGCACCATGTTTCAGAGGCTGGAAAATTGTAAGCCAATTTTTGAGCCAAAATTTCATAAAAAATCTGAGCTAAGCTAATTTGGCTCATTTTTTGAAGATTTCAAGCCAAAATTAACAAGTGAACATAGGTTTTAATTCAAAATTTAAAGCCAATTAGACATAGCTATCTGAGATTTGACCAATTCAAATCTAAGCCAATTAATTGGCTTTAACTGACATAGGGTCTAGCAGGTAAATTGCGGCCCACTAACTAACTACGGCCTTTAACAACAGAAACATTGTACCTCAAAACACTCGTTAAAAACAAAGTAATAAATTGTAGCATGCACTGTGCTTATTACGATAGCTATGCAACATTTCAATGTAATTTTGGTTTCGAATGTTTTGAGAGACTTCTCTTGAGAGGACCGCAATCAAAAATTAAAGGGCTGCAATTTACCTGCGTGACCCTACTCTCAAACATGGTTGGTGCACAAAATCCCACTGACTTTTTCATAAAGCTGAAATAATCCACCATAAATTTCAAGTAATTTGACTGATCCACTAACATTTTCCCTATTTATCCACCAAATATTAATGGTAACATAGGAATAAATAGCTAAAAATCCACTGACTTTGCCAGAATATTATTTTCGAAGTGAAAAAATTCCACTGACATGTTGGTGGAATTAACCACGAAATACAGACTTGGTTGTAGCTACTGCGCACATCATGATTGTTCAATGAACTGGCAGGGGGGGGCGGTACGCCCCCTGATATAGTTACTTGTGATGTTAATATACCTTTCCATACCCCCAAACTTAACCTAACTTATCGGAAATATAATTGCGTATTGCGCTATATCTCGAAAACAAAGCATTTGCACAACAAATGGTATTCTTGAAAAACGTCTTAAAATGGCTCCTTTTACCCAGTCTGCAGAAACTGGTAAAAGGTTCACCAAGAAATCATTCTATTTGGCTTTCGTTCTCAGTAAAATACATGTAAATATAGGAGGATATTAAGGATTGTTTGCACAGAAAATATTGAAAATGTCCTATATTCTGCAGAGTCGCAGACTGGCCTTTTACCTATAAAAATTGTGAAAATATTTAAAATCGGTGGGGGACCTAAATCACAAATTTACCATTGATTCCTTTGTTCCATTAATTTTTGCCTTTGGTAGAGATGGAGAAAATGTTGGTGGATCAGCCAAATTATTGGAAATTTATGGTGGATTTTTTTTTCAGCTTTTTCAAAAAGTCAGTGGGATTTTGTGCACCAAATACAGACTGGCCTAGTTTCAGAGGGACAGTCTGCGTTCCGGGTCTACAATTCCCGTTACGGACCCAGTATGCAAAATATGGGACATTTTTAACATTTTCTGTGCGAACAATCCTTAATTTCCTCCTATATTTACATGTATTTTTACTAAAAACAGAAGCCAAAATGGAAGATTTCTTGGAGAACACTTTACCACTTCCTGCTGTCTGTGAACGGACCATGAATTACCGGAACGGACCATGAATTACCGGAACGTAACATGAATTATCGGAACGGACCATGAATTCTATGTTTCAGAGGCTGGAAAATTGTAAGCCAATTTTTGAGCCAAAATATCACAAAAATTCTGTGCCAGTGCCATGCCAATTTGGCTCATTTTTTGAAGATTTCAAGCCATGTAAAATAGTATGGCTCATAAACTCTCCTTTTGTCTCTCTAGCTCTCTCCAAAAACCATAACATTTCTCTCCAAAATGATCAAATTATCATAAATTCTCTCCAAAATATTGAAAATGACATCGTAGCATTAGAGAAAATTAGATATTTCTCTCCATTTGCGATTGAAGGGCTCAAAATAACTATCACAAACTCGCCATTGAAATGGCGAGTTTGGACTTGCTTTATTACATGGATTTCAAGCCAAAATTAACATAGGAACTCCAAATATAAGAAATATTTCAAAATTCTAAGCCTATTAAACGAATCTGTGGTTTGACCTTTTCAAATCTAAGCCAATTAATTGGCTTTTACTGACATACTCTGTAACATGGATGAATTACCGGAACGCCAGACGGCAAAAGATGCATGAAGTTGTGAAGTTTATCTGGCGACTATTAAGGCCTTGGAATTAGTCTCCTTTCTAATTAATTCCTATGTTTACATTTAGTTATTGGAGAGTATTTTGAGATTTTTGGCCCGTTTGGAGAGAAATTTTAAAATCTTTGGAGACAAATTGCTTCAAAAACTAAATATCTGGAGACTGATTGTGCATGCTTTTCAGACTGGCTGGAATGGAGTGGTTTTTATTGAGAAATAGCCCTTGTTATGTCATTTAGGTATGCATTTGGTCAATTTATGTTCCAATTGATATCATATTTTAACATTTTATACTCATTTTTGCTTGTAGCTTTAATCGCTACCAAACAAACAAATTTTACAAGAGTAGCTATCTGCTGAAATTAGTTTTCTTTGCATAATATTTTATAGAAAATATTTTGAGGGGGAAATAAAGTAATTTCAATACTTAATACCGTATTATAATTTTAATTATAAGCATTTTTGGTTTTATTTTGTGTATCCATTACTAGTATGTGTTGATATTCTATTGATCAAGATTTTAAATTTTATGCAACATATACATATTTCCTTGAATTTTAATCGGGTAGGTAAGAGGTATGAATTCATAACTGCTATCTGTTGCCTTGAAGTTGTACTATAATATTGGTATTTAGAAAAATTGTTAGCAATTAGTTCAGAGAAATCATTCGTCTGAAATAAAACTAACAACCAGAGAAGAATTATTATTAGTTATATTCACTCGGTCCTGTCGCATTGGCAGGAATGGCGCTTCGATCAGTTTGCCAATGATCGAGATCAATTAGCTCTTTACTAAAATGTAAACTTAAATTTAATATAAAGTAAACGAGAACATGAATAAAAACATACAAACAAATAGTGCAAAGTTACCAATATCATAATCATGAATGAATATGAAATGGTAAAATATGATATCAATTGGAACATAAATCAACTAAATAGATACCTAAATGATATAAAAAGGTCTATTCCTCAATAAAATAACTCCGTTCTGGTAATTCATGGTCCCTTCCGTTAATTCAAGGTCCGTTCCGGTGATTGTATGAACCGGTTCCAGAGTAGGTGCTGGAAGTCGGCAAGACTGCAGTATATGGGGCATTTTTAACATTTTCTGTGCGAACAATCCTTAATTTCTATATTTCTCCTATATATTTATTTATTTATCTCCTATATTTACATGTATTTTACTGTGAACAGAAGCCAAAATATAGGATTTCTTGGAGAACACTCTAACCAGTTTGTGCAGTCTGTGAAGTCGGCAAAGTATATGACCAGTCTGTAGAATGTGTCTCTTCTCCCGCAGAGATTTTTATTTGAGAGACGGTTACTCTCTGACATAATGAGAGACATTCATTTGCTTGGCAAATTTTGTTATGGCTCTGTACAAGTCTGCTGAACATGGAACATTTTCAACATCTTCTGTGAGTTTTTTGTTTTGTTTCAGGGTGCTTGCTACCAGTCTATTGGGTCTTCACTCTGCAGGGTCACAGACTTTGAACCAATCACGTTAGGGATTTTTTCTTGCCACTGACGTCACATTGTACAGTCTCATCTGCAACGTATTGGTTGGCTCAATTTGTGATTTTTCGCATTTGGAATTGAGATACTAACTTAAACTTTATACTGTAGGAGTCTGGAACCATTAATGTTGCTATGAAACATGAATACAACTCGTAAATGTGTATCAAATTGGTAATAAAAAACTAAACCATTATTTGTGGTTCAATTCTGATTAATAGAGCCCCTTGAGAAGCACATAAAGATGCCAGTCTAAACTTTTTTTGGCGGGCGTATTTTCGCACTGACAAAAATAATAATATAATTAAATTACTAATCTGTAACGTGAATCTTACTTTATAGAAATAAAATGTGTAGCTATATTTTGTAATGTTTATGCAAAATTTAAAGTAACTCTACTTAGCTATAACTTTTTTTCTGTGATAGAAAATTACGCGCAATTTATTTTTTTGTGTGCCGCTATATTGAAGCTATGCTTTCATAGGTGTTACTTGATCAAAGATATGATGCTATTTCCTAGTGTGGTGCTGGTGTACTTTCAACATTTGTTCGTTTTTCTAAAGTTTCAATAGCTGCTCTTTACGATTGCATAAACCAAATTTAGATTAACTCATCGGTTTTTGAGTTAATGGCACTGCGTAGCCGTAAAGATGCCCGCGAATTTCTGCTGCGTAAGGACGCTATAGGAATAAAAAGCTAAAAATCCATCAACTTTTATCTTTCCTAAAACATTATTTTCAAAGAGGAAAGAATTCCAGCGAAATGTCGCTTTAATTTACCATGAAATACAGTGTGGAGTGGTTCCAACTTCCATCTTTCCACTGTGCATAATGACAATGTGTCTCCTGACTCTGAGGGAGAGAGATCTCTCTCAGCTAAATTTAAATTAATGGTTAGCAGCCCCTTTAGCTACAGAAGAATTAATTCAAAATCTCCCTTAGCTAAATTAATGGTAATATAGGAATTAATTCAAGATCTCCCCCAGTTCTCAGTGATCTGAAATAACGCTCAGATTGTCAGACTTACTATTGACCAGCCATGTATGATGTTCCAAAGTAGCTAAAAAAGAAAATTTCCAATTTAAGTTTTTATATTTCTTTTGTTAGCTACAATTCTCTACTGAGATGACCTTTATATATTGGATTGGAAATGAATTATAAATTGATTTCTTTTACTACATTTTAATTTCAGGTCAGTTTGTTTTTCAGTTATATTTTATTAAACTTTATAATGATAAATTAATAATTAGGTAGCTGCTAATCTGAATGGAATGTCTGCAAGTGCAGACATCACCTCAAAGCGGTGAGTAGCAAAAACTGAAATTTAATACTCTGAGTTTGATCTCTTTAATTATCAACCAATTTTCTTTATGGAACAAACTGAAAACATAGCCATTTCAGTTTTACTTATGGATAAATGTTGTTATAATTAAATTCATATTGTAGCAATCAATTTCTATAGTAGCTACAGAAGTTAAAAGATACGAATTGAATGTCTTGGTAGCTATTTAGATAAAATATAATCAGCTTTAAAATAAACTTATGCAAATGGTAGCTATGTATTAGCTATTTGTTAATTTTGTTTTCATTTTCTGTAAAGTTTATATAAATTATTCACATAGCTATTGTTAGCTCTTCAAAAGTCATCAAATATTAGCTAGGTGATTTTCATTAGCAAATACAAAGTTACATAATTAATCAGGGATTAGATTGGATTATTAGAGCACCTTAGATGATTAGAGCAATTATCAGCAATATTTCTAATACCTTATCATTAATTAATTGCTTTTTGTGCTAAAATCTTTCCAGGGAGGAGCGGGACATCTGCACTCGCAAAAAGATTATTGATGTTTTCAATAAGACGGTCTCGTCCTCAAATGAAGAGTTGCGACTGAATCTCTTCAAGTCGATTACCAAAGTCATCAATCAAAGTCCATCCATCATTTGTGGTTGTATCAATCCCAAGTATTTTGAAAAAGATTGCAATGGTGAAGAGAGGATCAATTTGCCCGACAATACGGCAATTGAATCCAATTCTTTCAGTAAGTTTTATCTATTCAATTTGTTAATTAGGAAGCTAGCTATAAATATTATAAAATTCATTGATTTCTACTATTCTGCTCTTGTATAGGAATTCTTGGTAAAACTAGGTACCCATATATATAACTAGCTATTACATTGTGGTATATCATCATCAAATCAGTTAGTTGTTTAGTTAGCACATTTCATCTAGATAACCTATTAGCTATGTAGCTAATTTTATCATCAAAGTGTTTCTGATAACTAACTAATAGCTACTTTAAAAATGTAAATTCCTGGTTAATGATACGTTCTTTTACTAAGTAGCTAGCTACTGAATTTCTAGCTACTTAATATTATTCCAAATAAAAATTTCCTCTTTTTGTGATATCTCTCTCAGATCTTTCTCTCTGTGCTTGTCTTAAATATATTTCATTGTAGCTGACTTAATTAGCTAAATATCTTCTAAAAAAATATTTATGATGAATAGAAAATCTAACTGTAGCTACTTTTCTCTTTCAGTTTTCACTGGTTGGCTGCTGTCATCTTTGAACAGTCTTCAAGGTTCCCATCAACTGTACACTAACAACATCAATTTGCAAGCTAAGATAATTGATGTAAGAGTAGATTTGCATTATTTTGTGATTGCACAAATTCTATCCTTAGTGAATTCTATTATGGAAGTGCTTTCTGTTCATACCAGAAAAAATACCCCTGTAAAATGTCCTTACTATCAACTAGCGATCTATCGCATCATCTTACTCTTTCTATAGCTAATTGAATTATTCATTGCTAGCTATTAATTTCTTTTTAAGTTCCGTCTTATCGGACGGTTCCCTATTTTCGATCATGTGAAAGACAAATATTAGAAATGACTATTTAATATTAATTGATAGCTATCCATATTACCTGCTTCATTGATACCAATTAGCTACAGTTTTTCCTGGTAGCTATGATTAAAAATGTGGAACCATCAGTTAAATCAGAACTTACCCTAAATAGTTTTATTATTTAGGTCCATAAAAGGAGCTACAAAAGTATGGTTATGTATATTTCATTTGTCATAGTAGGTAGCTATAGCTAGCTTGTTTCTTTTTCTCTTTTAAAGTCTTATATTAGCTAAAATATTTTTTATTTTCTTTTTCATTGCAGATTTTAGCAGTTAAAAATTGTGAACAACTGAGAGTAGTGATCACAGAGTATCTTCAAGTGGCTTTGGGTCAGTATTAAATACTATTAAGTAACTAATTTGTTAAATAGATAGATATATTATTAGTTATTGATGTCAATGTGGTAGATGCTTATGAATTAACAATAGTTACCTACTTCTATTTCATTCTCTTAATAAGAAATTTCATTCTCTTTATAAGAAATTTCATTAGCTTTAGTTAAGTCTGTTTTATATTGTCTCCCAATGACGACTTAAAAATATATTCTATACAATTTTCAACAATTCTAATTTTAAAGTTTGAAAATATTGGTTAGCTAATTTTATTTACATTGATATTTTGAATCTCAAAGCAAAAAATGGAATTTGTCATCTGGACAAGCTGTCTCATTGATAAAGTATTGATTAAATAGATTGTTTTTTATCATCATGACACCTTTTTAAGTTAAGATCTATGTTCTTACAGATATATTGGACACTGTTTTCAATCATCACAGCAAACAGTGCAACAATCTGGAGTCTTTTCGCTTGATGCATGATGTTCTCAAATGCATTCCTTCTTCGAGCAAGACCCCAATTGTTGATCTTACTTCGGAAAATGCGAGAGAAACGGTTCTTTCTAATATCTTGAAGGTGATTATTTTATATAGCTAGATTGATTTATTGTTAGCTATTTCTTTTACTTAGCTAGCTATAGACATATCTTAGGTAGATATATATGCAAACATTCACATATCTTAGTTGGATGTTTAATATCAGTAGTGTTGTAAAAAAACATGTTTTTTTAATGTTTTTTTTTGGTGAAAGAAACATGTTTTTTATAAAAAAAGTTTTTTTTTTTTTTTTTTTTTTTTTTTAAATGCATACCCAACCATATTAAGTTGTTCAAAACTGAAATAACAGGGTACTAACAAGAATAAATATGTAGATACTTAGAATTAAAGTAATTATAATAGAGGTAAATAATAATTATTATATATGCTTTTATTATAAGTAAATATGAGAATATGAAACAGTCCAAGAACACGGACATTTATACATTTAAATGATTAAACGAACTGTGAAAAAATTTAATAAACACCACTAGAAATTTCTCCGTTTTCCTGTTTTCTATATTTATGTACTGTAATAACATCGAGACATGTCTCTGTAATTATTACAGATTTTATAAGACTGAGGTGAAATAAAAATGGGTGAAATACAATCATCAATCATACATATATTAGTGATATGATAATATCACATTATTAAGTTATTAACACTGTGAATTGATTTAGAAACTAAAATCGCTCAATAAAAAGTTATATATTGAAACTGGAAGTGAAAATAATTAATTTATGAAAAAACAAACAAAAAGATGTTGCTTTTTTTAGACCCTCGTTTTTTTTGGCAAATTTTTCGTTTTTTTTTAAATGGTACCGTTTTTTTTTGCTTTTTACAACACTAAATATCAGTATATTTAGTTAAGTAAATATCTATTGAAAAACAAAATAGCTTTGATAAAGTGTCTTTCTTCAGCTACTCAAACATTGTAACTAGCTATTATTCGGATTATCTATCTATATTCATATCAATTCTATTTAATTAACTCTTTACCGTTCTTGTGGAAATATTTAGCTAGTCACTCTTCAAGTACGAAAACCAGTTTATTGAACAATACGACAGTTAGTTATTTTCAAAAGAATCTATGCTAGCTACAGAATAATAAATGCTGTTCACAAAAACTCCTGATTTATGCTTTGACATTTATATGCTGACTAGAACTGTCTTTAATAGATAGTTGATGTCTTTTCCTTGATAAAACTTTATTGAATAAAATACCTTACAGTAGTTTTAAAATAAATCTTATATATTTCACCTCGTGGCTAGCTGAATATTTTTTCAATTAGCTACTCTAGTATCATAATATATATTTCTGAGCTGTAAATTATTTAGCTAGCTAGCTAAATAATTTGATAAATTTATCAATATATTTCTGAGCAATCAATTCTTTTTATATCTTATTGAAATACAAAGATTTGTGATTTTTTAATTATAATTTTCTGTTTCAGCTACCTAGCTATATGATTTTATATTTTACTGCATTTTTTTGTTGAATAAATGACCATATTTCATAGGTTCTCCACACCTCCGCCAAGTACATTTGTCTGTACGGCTCTCCTCTAGCAAAGCAGAACCTGTTCATTTTAGTGAGTGAAGTTCACAGATCTTTTCCCTCTCACTTGCAACTGAGGACTCTATCGCTATTACTCTGTACTCAACTGGTGGAGAGAACAGGTCTCCCTCAACTCTATTCTGTGAGTCCTTTTGGTAACATCGACAAAATGAAACTATTCATTGAATAAGAATATAAAAGACAAATTATATGATGGTTTAGCTAAGCCCTTTTATAAGTAAAACAAAAATATTATTTTTGCAAAACACATCAGTAATGAAACTAGCTAGCTATTAGTTAGTTATACAAAACAAGAATTCAAGTAAAAGTTATAATATTTTATTTACATGATATAGATAACTTCAATAGAGGTAAAACTAAATTCATTTCTGTATGAATCTTATTAAGAATAAAGTAATTACATTACAATGTTTAAATAGCTATAGCTAGTAAAATTGTATAGCTAGTAGCTAAAAGTTATCTAGTTACTTCTTAATGAAATAATAATTAAGTATCTAGCTATATCTTTATGAAATAATAATTAGGTATCTAGTTATATCTCAATGAAATAATAATTAGGTATCTAGCTATATCTCAATGAAATAATAATTAGGTATCTAGTTATATCTCAATGAAATAATAATTAGGTATCTAGTTAGCTATATCTCAATGAAATAATAATTAGGTATCTAGTTATATCTCAATGAAATAATAATTAGGTATCTAGTTAGCTATATCTCAATGAAATAATAATTGGTAGCTATCTAGTTATATATAGCTATAGCTAACTATAATTATGTATCTCATTCTAATTATTCTCTACCCACAGTTGCAATTCCTGTTAGTAGACAGTTTAGTGTACTGTTGCTCTATATCTGCCTTGGTGTCAGAAGAGGCCAGTGTCTTACGTGACTACTCAAGTGGTTTGGCAGGTCTCCTGCATCAGGTCTCTAGGTCATTAGTTGAACTGAGAGAAGGTGTCAGTAGGAAGCTCTACTCCTTGCTCCTGATTGTTGTGGAGGATGCTGATACACTCGGCACAATGCAAGGTAATTTAAATGATAGAATGTATGATTTACCCTATGGTTAGTTCAACTTAGTTGTATTATTTAGTAAGTTTTTGTTTTTAGATTGGATAGCCTATTGGGTGTTTCTGTTTTTGATTGTCAGTTGTTTTCTTTTTGTTTAGCTATTTAGAATTCCTCATTTGCTCTTTATGATTTAGCTTGCTAGATATTTAATTTATTTTTGAATCAATTTAACTTATTTTCAAATAGCTAGCTATATGATTTTAAAATATAAGATATAGCTATCTAGTTATTGATTATTGTATGTCTTTGTTTGAATATTGATTAGCTACTTATAATTGTTAAACTTAGCAAATTCAACTGACAAGTAAAAAGCTGAATGTTGTCGAAATTAATTTATTCTCAATAGCTAATTATAATGATGTAGCTAGCTAACTATTTTTTTATCACTCAATTGACCATATAGCTATTTGATGGAATATTGTGGCTGATCTATTGATATCATTAAAATATGATTGATAAAACTTATATATTTCAGGTGACCTGCGCTCTTCTGTTCTCAACTGCTTCATCATTCTCCACTCTATCCATGACAGTTCCGATGAGTTGTATTCCCTTGCAAACTTACTTAAAAATAAAAACCTTCTTCTACCAGAAATAATCCTTGAAGTTTTACCCATTGTACTATTCAAAGAACTGGAGATCTCTTTACCTAGTGATACTAGTTGTCAAAGTGATATACCTAATGGGAACAAGCATAGAATGTCTGAGAGTAATGGTACGGAAGGTATGATAATCGTGTCTTCCATTAGTAAAGTCTGGCGTGAATCTTTGGAGAACGTAGAGCAGATAATTAAGAAATGGAGAGAATGCTCGAACAGTGAAGACGAGTGGACGTACATAGTTCTTTTGAAGAAATTCCTGGCGGCTATTTCGAACGTCAGTGGTAGTCTTCATGGAAAATGGTGTCAGAAACTGAGTTTTTTAACTCCAGATATTGTAGAACAAATTATCGATATGATAAAGCGGAAATTGGAGACTGTGACTGGTGATAAGGAGGCTTTGCAACTGTTCCAATTGCTGCACATATTGACATGGTTTGTCAGTATTGTAGAGGGAGATGCTTTCCTATTTGAGAATACTATGATATCAATTGATCCCTCTAAGAAGAAACCTAATAATGTGAAGAATAAAACCACTTTCGATTTAGGAAAATTGAAAAGTCAAATTATTGACATGGCATCTATTCCATTTAATATCAACCAGAGTGGTGCAAATACATTTAAAAATAAGGTATGGATTAAAGAAGTTCAGATATTGAGATGCTGTCTTAGAATTATTTGTTGTGCCTTCAAAGGTTTTGCTCAGGATTCTCGATTACGAATAGTTCGGCAAGTGATGGGTCAATCGGAACCATCCCTTTTGCAGATTTTGGCTCAGAATCTCCCATTACTGACTTACAATTTACCTGATAAGAGTGAACTACTATGGAACCAATCGATCAGTTTCTTCACAGGCCATGCCAATAAAAAAATTGTGTCTGTATTTGCTGGCTCTTTGCGTTACCTTCTCTGTGTCAAACTAAAACTAGTCAAAGTCGTCATCATAGAGTCGACTCCGCCTACGTCTCCTCATGTATTTGAATGCACTTCCTGCGACATGCACATATTTGATGGGACTGTTGACGATGGTAAAGTAATTCAACCTAAACCCATTCCAGTTACGTGCATCAAACACTCTGTCGATGATGCATCTTTGAATAAATTGTACTCTCTCTTGAAGTCCGATGATAAAGATATCTGTCTGGGAATGATCAGATCTACAATGGCTCTCATGCAGCATGGCAAGTTTGCCTCTCAGCATATGTATGCTTACTTGCATAAGCTTTTCAGCAGTCATTATGCTGTGCAACTTAGTATGGCCAGTAAAATTCCTCATCTCAATCACCTAAGGCTCTATGATGATGATCAAGTAAGTTGATTTTAATAATGATTGCTATTTACTTGTAGATAAATATGCTTCTGAATGTAAGGAGGTAGTTTATGGTAGAGTAGCTAAGTTCTACATTATCGTACAGTTCCACATTTTTGGACATGTTGAGAGAAAAATACATTATAGCTAACTAACTAATTATTATTCACATTTTATTTTGGTATCCATGATATCATGGACAGCTTATCATTTTTATAATTAGCTACGTGAAAATGGGACAACTTCCGATAACTTGGAAGTTGCCCTAGTTCGTTCTATAGGTAGCTAGCTATGTTTTCTTATTGATTTTTTTTTAATTCAGGGCAACAGTGAAAGTACAACACTTCGAGTTGTTATTCATCATCTGACCACAGACATTCTGACGGACATTGAGAGCATGAAGTCCAATTCGACTCAAAATGGCATCATCCTCTTCATTCGCCAACTAGTTCAAATGTCCACCCCTTCCAACACCGTCTACATCCTCATGTTCCTCACAAAATGTCTAACTTTGGTGGACTGCCTTCTCATAACTGCTGAGATACACTTAGCTGTTCCTAATCTAGCAGATCGTTTGGGTTTGTCACCCAAAGAATTGTTCCACAAGAACAGACAGATAATCGCAAAAGTTTTGGTGGACAAGACTGAAGCTATAAACCTTGAGGCGACCCTCACCCATGCCGCTGAAGTGTTCAAAGAGCCGCTAAACCACGGTGTGCGGCGCTACCTTGATACCAGTGAAGAGGACCTTTTCTCCTTTGTCTGCATGTACATACGCCATTTTCTACCATGCGTTGTGACGCGTTCAGCCGTTGAAGAGAAACCAGATTTGTTGAAAGCCCTTCTGAACTGCATTCAGGTTGAAAATGGTAAAGCCAAAGAGACTCTGTTGATAGATAACTTTCACCACATACTATCCTACCTTGTGTTCTTCCACCCGGTTGAAATGGTTGAAAAGGCTCTGCTCTTTGTATCTAAAGTCACTGGTAAGCATTTGGTTGATATCAGACGGTGCACCATACAGAATCAGATCAACGAGTTGGTGTTAGGTTTACCCTGTCATCCTGAGGAATCTCTGACAGAACTGTACTGTCTCAGTCTACTAGACTCTACAGGCTTGCAGCAGAGCAATGAGACTGCAGACAGTCTAGACAGACTTCTGAAGCAGCAGTCACAGGTTAGACTTACAGACTATAAACTGGAGGACGTCAGACAGTTCGTCAGTAAAAGGTTCCTTGGTGTTCTTGTCTATTTGGATACCAAGATTGTCTCTTCACAATCCATGAAGCAGTAAGTTATAATTAATTAATTGAAGTATCTAGCTAATATATTTTTTAAAGATGATATTTTTCATTAAATTATTAACTAGCTAGCTAATTTATATGTCTAATTCTTTTCATAGATTCAATGTCTAGCGAGAGTATATTTGCCTATATATTATTTAGGAAATGGAGCAATAGCTAGGTATAATTAAATCTAATGTAGAAAAAACTAGCTAGTTAATTTTTGTAAATTTTTATCAACTACAATATTGCAAGCTAGCTATATCATTTACGATATATAGCTAATTATAATTTAACTCATTATTTTAATTAGCTACCCATTTGCTAGTAGATAACTACTTGTTTTTACAAGTCGTACTTTCTTTTCAGTGAGGAGTGCCTAGCTGTCTGGTGTCTGTCCCCCATCCTGTCCATTGTGGGACCAGAGGGAGTCTCTTCAGTAGCCAGGAAGCTGTTGTCAACCCTCAAGATATCCCAGGTAGCTTAGAGAAGATAAACCAAACTTCTTATTCTAAACCAAAAGAAATGCTCTTCTTCTTTCAGACTAAAAGCTACTTTTTTCAGTCTAAAGATTTGTTTTCAGGGTTAAAAGCTTCTTTTTTAAATGTAAAAGGTAGCTACTTTTCCCCAACTAAAATCACCCTCTTCTTTACAGCCCAAATGTTCCTCTAGCAACGGATGGTACAGGTGTGCCTTGGCGTGGAGAACTTTCCTCCTGACAGTGAACACACCACTGCTGCTTAGTCTCATCCAGGAGATTATGGTGCTAATCACTCCGGTACTATTGAAGTACCCCCTCAGTCTGGGCCCGGTGAGAGAAAGAGCTAGATATATGTAGATATATAGATATATGTAGATAGAGATAGATATATAGGTAGATAAATAGATATATAGATAGAGATAGATACATAGATAGATAAATACCTCCTCAGTCTATGCCTTGGGAGATAGATAGCTAAACCAATGCCAATCTCAATGATTACTCTGCTTATGATGTGTAGGTTCCATGTTTATATTTAAACATAAAGCCTTTGGTTCCAAAGCAGGAGTTAAACCTCCCAGCTAATTAATTCATTTCAAAACTAATAGCTGTAGCTGTGTAAAATTATCACTTGCAGATTAAATGCTAAATAGCTGAAGTAGCTACTTTTTAAGTTTAAAAATGTTCCACCAATTGGAAACTTATTCTAACAAGTTCAAACGTGCTCTAAATGCGATCTAACAAATTTAACTATTAGTTACATAGCTATATGGAAAGTTAGAAAACCTTCTAACAATTGGGTCTAACTGTTTCATCAATATTTTTTCTCTCCCTGTTGACAGGTGCTGAACAAACTGCTTTCTGTTCACCCCTCTATTGGCAGTTCTTTTGAACATCTTCCTCCTTTGCCTCCTGTGGAGGAACTCTCTGTCATCAACGCACTCATAGAGCAGCGCAGTCGCACCGATACTCTCGGGTACTCACTTATTTTGTACATTTTTGCTCTAAGTAAGGGTGAGGTATGAATTACCGGTCATTTCACGTCTTCGGCCATATAAAAAACGTTAGGTATAGTAATAGCTAATTTTTATTTTTATTGTTGCGGTAGGTAGCTACTCGGTATCGTGGATGCCAATAAAAAGGAAAATAGTACAGCTAGCTAATAAATATAAATGGTTATATTTTCTTTTATATTACTAAAGATGTGAAACTGTCTGATAATTCTTACCCTAGATTTCAATGGCTCAATTTATGCAGCCAATAGCTAATTATTATATCCATGGCTCTGCATTTACTCTAATATTTTCAATTTAATAAAATAAATTTATTAGGTAGCTAGCTTTATTGAAACCCTTCATTGAACTGATATGAGAATAATTTCATATCCTACCAGCTGCTTGTCAAGCGTATTGTTAGGTTAGAGTGACGGACGGACAGACAGAAGCCTCTCTTATTGTGATATTAATTTGAGGCGTAGCTGAAGTATAAATTTTCCTGTTTTGTATCCAGTTAGTTTTTTTCAGTGATGCCAATAGAACATCATCAAGTAACTACAGTGAAACTCCTGAGTTATGAAGTACTGGTTCCTTCTTAATTCAAAGCCACTTTTAATTTCTGGTGCACTTGATAGTTTTCTATGATTAATATTCAAAATTATAGAAAACTATGTTCATTGAGGGGTAACTATGACGTAATTCTTGATGCATATCGTTTTCTATAATTTAAACCTAGAAAACGACTTCATAACTCAGGTACATTTCATAACTCAGGTCCTTCATTTCCTACTCGACTGCTTCATAACTCAGAATTTAATCACTTGTCAATTTTACTGTAGCTAATATAAAATATGTTCATTTTCCCCATCATTACCAGGTTGTCCAATGAAGTGATGCTAGAAACACTCGCTACAATCAATGAAGGTCTGAAACATGGCAGTAATGACGTCAAGAGACACAATCTAGAGAGACTTCTTCACCTTCTCTACACGCAGCAGTTGCCAACCTTCACCATTGACAGTGATGTTTGTGATGTCATAACTAGCCTCTACACTCTCTTGTTAGGTGAGTAGCTTCTCTGCATCCATGAGCTTTTGATAATGATATCATAAATAGCATATACACTCTCTTGTTAGGTGAGTAGCTTCTCTGCATCCATGAGCTTTTGATAATGATATCATAAATAGCATATACACTCTCTTGTTAGATGAGTAGCTTCTCTGCATCCATGAGCAGTCCTCTATTGCGGTAGAGAATTATGTTCATGGAAGTAGCTAGCTAGCTAGCTAGCTACATTTTAGTTAGATTGTTTTTTTGAAAATCCATTTCGTGAAGACTTAGCTAGCTTTTTAATGTACCTAAAGAGTTATTAGGTTATTTCACATTTTCAATCTTGTAAGAATTAATATGTTATTTAACATTTTGACTAATTTAAATTGGTTCTATGATACAATTAGGTAAACCTAGCTACCTAGCTAGCTACTTTCAAATTATATTTTTTTTGTCATAGTAATGATCTGTTGAACTCTCTGATAACTCTAACTCACCCAAGTTAAGTGGATAGTATAAAAATAGTAGCTAATAAAATGACTGTTTTCATCGAAGCATTTTGAAATTAATATTCTTCACAGGTCTTTGTCGCAGTTCGGAAGGAAATCTACAAGAATTGGTAGCCAAGAGTCTTGGTTTACTCGGTGCCATGGATGCGGCTAGACTCAAACTGGTATCCTTTGAACAGCAAGAAGAGAAGCAAGTGCATCTGAGTAACAGCAGCTCTGGTTTCATCTGTGATTTGATATCAGAACTAGCGAGATCCTTCCTCTCAGCTACTGACTCTAATATCCAATTGTGTGCCTCTTTCGCCATGCAAGAGCTTCTGAGAATCTTTGAGATCAAAGTAAAAAAGGAAGATATCAAGGAGACAACAAGTGTTGGTAATGATGTTTGGTACTTGTTACCTAGTCATATAAAGCAGTTAGTACAACCTTTCTACAATTCTAAGTACACAATGACCGGAGCTAACACACCTAGACCCAACATAGCACGTGACATAGTCTGGTCTCCGCTGTACGGCTCCAACTCTGTCCATAGCTTCAGAAAGTGGCTGACGGAGTGGATGATACAGATGTTGAATCTAGTAGAAGATGACAGGGATTACGAAGTGTTCAGTGTGTGCAAACCTATCTTCAAAAGGGACTTGAACACCGCCCTCCATCTTCTATCTCCACTCGTGATGTCCATTCTTCTCCATTCTCCCCACCACCACAACAAAATAGCTACTGAGATCCTAGCTGTGATGGCTCTCAGTCACAGAAACATGTCTGAAACCAGTGAATCAATGATGTCTGTTGATGAGGAAAAGAGGGATAACGTCACTTACGGACCTAGAAAACAGATGAGGCAGTTAAGTGTTGAAACTGTGTTCAACGTACTGGATAACATCAAAGTTTGGATTCGAAGGAGGTGGCTTGAGGAGACCAAAACTAAACTCAGAGGTGGATTCCAACCCTCACCGCAGCTACAGCAAATGTTAGACTTCATGGCGGTGCTCCCTTCTCAGCAGTTGGCGATGACTGCTTTCAAGTGCCATGCTTACACCAGAGCACTCATGCACATTGAGGAGCACATTAAATCTGGGGGAGAGGCTGCATTGGCTGAGAACCTTAGCTTCATGCAACAGGTGCATATTAATTGAACAAATCCCGTATAATGTAGCTAACTCCTCTGTAGTGAATAGCTAAGTTGGAATGTAGCCTGAATAGTGAACAAATTTTCTTTTGTTTGCCATAAATTAGCCTTTAGTTTTCTAAAACTGATGGTAATTCATCGAAAACTAAACAAAAAATTTCACTACGTGGGGTAGCTACATCCTAACTCATTCACTGTAGAGTAGTTGTACTGTAGCTAGCTACTAAATTAATGAAACTCCCTGTTGAATTATTTCTCTTAGAAATTTCTTATTCTGTTAGAGTGAGTTGTTAGAGGGTGTTTGAGATCTCAAATCAACTTGTCAATATGTTTTCCAAGGAGAATGGTTTGTACGTACAAACATACGGTGTGTAACTTTCTTAAAAGTTAATAAAAAGAAGAGCTGTTTAAAAAATTGAAAACATTTTCATCCTTGTGGAGAGTATTACCGTTGCGAATGAATAAATATTATTAACTATTTTCTCTCTTATCACAGGTTTACGTTTCTCTGGACGAGTCAGACGGAGTGACTGGTATTTGTGGCATTAGAGAGGCCGAGCCAACTCTCAACGATCTGATAGTGCAGTACAAGGCACAGGGAAGAATACAAGATGCTGTAGGGTGAGATAAAAACAAAGTAGCTACAATTGACAGTATTTTACACACTGCTATGACATTCCAAAGAAATTAGCTTGCCAATTTTATTCTACATTTCTTTAATTTTCTTGTGCTCTCATTAAAATTGGATTTTCTTTGGTTAATTTGATAATCCTGTAGGATCTATTCCGTTTTGCCAGGCAACTGAAAAAATTGTTGGCTTCAGTTACATCATTTCATAATAAAATTAATAGCTAGCTATCTATCACTATTTCAATTTGGAAGAACAATCAACATGGACAACAGTAGCTATGTATAATGGAGGCGTGCCTCCCCCCTTTATACATACATAGTCCCTCTTCCCCGTGCCAGGTTATTAAACAATCATGAAGTGTGCAGTACGATAAGCTAGCGGATGCAAAAACTTCATTAGCTACAGCTTCTTATCAATAAATCTAAAAGTAGGGATTGTTAGTTATCATACGATTTTGTTGACATAAAAATGATCTTTGCTAATTCAAATTTCAATCAATTAGCTAACAATATTTTAACTGTGTATTGGTAGCTAGCTAGCTATAGTTTATTTTCATATTTGATTTTTGTAGCTATTTGTTTTTCAGTTGCGTGGGCAAAATGGAAAAGACCCATTCTTCATACTATGATGGCCGATATGTAGCTAAATCATTTATAAACATCTAGCTAGCTAGTTTTTTTTTGTTTGCAACACTATTATTTTAGCTTACGGAATGGGTAGCTAGTTCCATAATTAGTGGCTACTAAATATTAATTTTATGATTTAGCTACTATCTTTTCCGCAGATGTTACGAACGTCTATGCTTCCTAAAATCGTCTAGCAATGAAACCAGTTCTAGACTGATGGTCGGAGGTAAGAATAGGAAGAAAACAAGTGAGGTGTTGAAAATGGACGATAATGATCCGCACATTGGCTTGTTGCAGTGTTACCTCAGTTTGGACCAGCCACAAGCTGTACTGAACATCACCAACGGCTTGATTGCCAGTAACAAACTAGAGGAAGCCAAGCTGAACGAGTACCGAATAGAAGCTGCTTGGCGTCTCAGCCAGTGGGATGACATGAGTGATATGTTGCAGCTTAACAAAACCTCAAAGGATCATCTTCCTGTTCATTCTGTTGTTCCTGAGAGATCTTCTGGGGCATGTAGGAGTATTGATGAAGAAATGGAAACTTTCCATGCTTCTACTAGTGTACAGGCATCAACGGTAGCTGCTAAATTTGGCATCTCATGGGGCGAAGGAGTTGGACAGATTCTTCTATGTGCCAAAAACAAAGATTTCGAATCCTGCTCCAATGCCATCAAGAAACTGTGCAAACAAATCATCCCTCTGTTGTCTGCTGCAACAATGGAGAAAGGAGCTTATCAAAGAGCATATCCGTACCTTCTTAAACTGCATATTCTGAGTGAATTGGAAGACGTAGTTCTGGGTATCTTAAAGACTGAACAAACTGATCACGATCAACAGGTCACGTCTAAGTTCCAAATCTATCCAAATCACACTAGTATTGATGACTTGATCAAGAAATGGAATGATAGACTTGATATCATCCAAACTTCCTACACTAATCTAGAGCCAGTGTTGAGTTTCAGGAGAACCTTGCTGCTCTTCGCCTCGGATTCTCTAGGAAATGAAAACAAGTCAAGATTGGAGCAGGAGGTGGAGAATGTTTGGCTCCATAGTGCTAAAGTGGCGAGAAAAGCAAAGGTTTTGCAACAAGGTGAAGCCGCTTTTTTGGCTGCTGGAAATGGAAGAGCCGTCTTCCTGGAGAGAGCCAAGTGGAGTTGGTTGAAAGGGGACCAGGCTCACGCTATTGCCATCTTAAAGAAAGGCATCCAGAGCCATTTTCCTAACAAAGAACTCTACAAGAATGACTGCAGTATTGAGACTAGGAGTGAGAGGGAGACTTGCAGTAAGGCTCAGTTACTTCTAGCGCAGTACAGTGAAGAGACAGCTACTCTCGATGTCAGCTCTCTCATGCAGTGCTATAAAGAGGCTTGTGAGTCAAATAAGATATCAGAGGATGGGCATTTTCACTTTGCTATGTACCTAGACAGGATAATAAACTGTCGTAAGGAGAAGAGTGTTGAATATCAGTATCACGTTGTGGTGAGTCTGAGTAAAGCTTTGGCACATGGTAATAAACATCTCTACCAGAGCCTGCCCAGAATGCTCTCAATTTGGCTGGAAATAGGCACTATAGTTGCCACTAATGAAACCAAGAACAAATTACCTCAAACTCACCTTGCTTCGTTCACTGAAAAGTTACTGGCTATGAATAAGCTGATGGGAAATCTTTGTAACACTTTAAAGCTTTTCCAGCTCATGACTGCTCTACCGCAACTCATTTCTAGGATTTGTCATTCGCATCCCGGTGTGTTTGAGCAAATATCTACAATTATCTCGACTCTTCTAGCCTCCTTTCCTCAACAGACAATGTGGCAAATGATAGCAGTCTCCAAGTCTTCCTACAACGTAAGAGTACAGAGATGTCAAGAAATATTCGAAGCGGCTAAATTGAAACGGCCCGGTCTAAACAAATACATGAATGACATCACAAAGCTAGCGGACAGGTTCATCGAACTTGCAAACAAACAGGTTGCGAAAAATACTAACAATACTGCGATTAGTATTAGCAAGCTAGTGCGGTCACTCCCCAGATTGTTAAATGAACCTAGTTTCTCCAGCATCATCATTCCATGTCAGCATCTGATGATCGTTCAATTGCCTGCACTTGAACAAACAACCACTGATCTTCGAATAAGACAATCGACTGTTCCCAATCACAACCCTTTCCCAAAGTCTGAGGTGTACATTAGTGGCATTGAAGATCAGGCCGAAGTAATGGCTTCACTGCAACAACCAAAGAAAATCACCTTGCGGGGCTCTGATGGCAAGAGCTACATTTTCATGTGCAAACCAAAGGATGATCTGAGGAAGGACGACAGACTCATGGACTTCACTCGGTTCCTCAATAGGTTGTTATTGAGAAGCCCCGATGCTAGGGCGCGTAACCTCAACATCAGGACCTACGGCGTGATCCCCTTGAATGAGGAATGTGGATTGCTGGAGTGGGTTCACAACCTCAGTGGGGTTAGGAATATCCTTCACAAGATCTATCGCGAGAAGGGAATCTACATGCCCGCTTCTGAACTGAAGCTGTACATGTGTAAGCAGAATGTTCCCCTGCAGACAAAACTTGAAATATTCCAGACAAAGCTGAAAGACCGGCACCCTCCAGTTCTGGGAGAATGGTTCACAAGAACCTTTCCACATCCTCATAGCTGGTTAGTGTAATGCAACATATTTCAAACTAAATTGATGGCATTTCAGAAAAATCAAAACACCAAATCTTTTGGTGAAGTCAGCGATATGGCCTTTAGATCCTAAACAGACGTTAAACCTCCTATTAAATATAATTTTTGCTACTTATTCGTGAATGTGAACTTAATTATTTCATCTATTTTGGATGATATTTGCTGTTTCATTTTGCTCTTCACCGTTTCAGGTACAATGCCCGAATGTCCTACTGTCGCACCACCGCCGTCATGTCCATGGTTGGTTACGTGTTAGGTCTGGGTGACAGACACGGTGAGAACATCAACATTGACTCTATGAGTGGAGACCTTGTTCATGTTGACTTCAATTGTCTCTTTAACAAAGGTAATTCGTTAGTAGCTAGGTAGTTCATGTAGTGAAATTATCAGCATTTAGTTGCTTATATTAAATATTTTTTTTATTGAAAATAATTTCTCTCTATTAGCTATAAAATGAATGTGAAATCGAAAATAGTTTTTAGTAAGCTAGTATGATTTTTGGATTGCTACCAATAATGTCCTTTTACCAAATAGCTAGCATGTTTTTCTATTTAATTTTTTTAACTGATTTAAAGTAGCTAACGTATCAAGCTCTCTTATTTTTATCACAAAATTTTTAATAACAAACTTTTATATCATCAGGAGAATCGTTCGATTGGCCTGAACGCGTTCCGTTCCGCCTCACCCACAACATGGTGGATGCGATGGGGCCCACAGGGGTGGAAGGCACCTTCAGGAAATCCTGTGAGATAACCATGCGCATCATGCGGGACGAGAGGGATGCTCTGATGTGCGTCTTGAAGCCCTTCATTCACGACCCCCTAGTGGAGTGGAGCAAGAGGACGGACCCCAAGTCCAACGACAGGGCTAAAACCACTGGGGAGATTAACAACGAACGGGCACAGGCCCATGTACAGGACATTCAGCATAGACTGAAGGGAATCATCATCGGCAAGGCGAGAGGTTTCAACATACCTCTATCAGTTGAAGGACAAGTTAGTTGTCTGATTGATGATGCGACAAGTGAGAAGTTACTATGTCAGATGTACATAGGCTGGGCCCCGTACTTGTAATCAGCTGTACTTAGGCTGGACCCCGTACTTGTAACTAGCTCTACTTATGCTGATTCCGTACTTGTATCCAGCTATACTTAGGCTGGTTCCGTACTTGTAACCAGCTATATTGGGCTAGTCCCCGTATTTGCAACCAGCTATACTTAGCTAGTCCTCGTACTTGTAACTAGCTATACTTGGCTAGTCCCCGTACTTGTAACTAGCTATACTTAGGCTGGTTCTGCACTTGTAATCAGCTCTACTTAGACTGGTTCCATACTTGTAACAAGCTATATTTAGGCTGGTTGTAGCACTTGTAACCAGCTATGTCAGATATAACTACATAGTTACCTGATTTCATACAGTTTTTATTATATGTAAGTATTATCCATGTTCATAATGTTATTTAAGTTAAGTATATTGATCAATTTTCCAATATGATCAAGTTTATACTTTTTTCAACTGATTTGAAGGTAAAATAGATTTTTGTAAATGGAAATTTTATGAGACAGTAGAAGATTTTCTCATTTATTATTTTAAAATGATTTTTTTCGTTTTGAAATTATTTTTGAAAACAAAGGAAATATATTTTATAAAGGAATACTAGCTGTTTCTTTACATCCTTTATATATAAACAAAGTGTACCTGCCTTTTTTATATTAAAACTTTTTATATTAATACAGTGCAATTATTCGATTGTTCTGTACAAATCTTGAAAATAAAATAGTACCAGTGAGTAAATTCAGGTTGTAATTATTCTAAAATATATATTGATATCAATAAATACTTCTTAATATTTTCAGTTAAATAGTAGCTAATTTAAATTTATTATTCTACTGAAGATATCTTGAATAAGGTTTAATTTCTGTTCAATTTATTAACATAATGGCCTTTAGCTATATCATTTTATTTAGTTTTTAAAACCCGTATCTAGTATACTATGAGTCCAATATTAATGAAGATAGCTATATAAACCTTTTGAATTCGACAAATGATATTCGAATGCTACATATCATTCCCCATGTGGGATCCAATCGCACTCTCTTCAGTTATCGATATCTCTTATTACTTCAAAGGGCATTCGAATCTATGTTCTCCCTGGGATAGATATCAGTAGGTGGGATATGGTACGCATTTTGGTAATTTAGTGTGCACTGGTGCTAGAGTATGGAAATTTAGGTGTAGCTGAAAGAATGAATTGGTATTAAATGATAATAAATGGATTCTAGGTAAATTGCTCGAATGAACAATTTCAGTTGGTATCCATGATACCTGCAGTGATCATGGATACCAACTGAAATAAATAATTATATAGTTTTTTCTTATATTCTCGTGGGAAAAGTAGGAGGAGCTTAACAAAAAGTCTGGTGGAAAGACTAAAAAAACCCTACGTGTGTACGGCCCTTTAGGAAAAGAAGAAAAACTACAATATTTTTCATCTATTTTTATTCAATTCTATTGGTTGGTAGAATTTATGGAAAACCGAACAAAGAAAGTATGAAATGGTGTTTATAGTTTAACATCAGTTCTGTGTTATACAAGAGTTACCTACCCCGTAGAAACTTTTGCAAACTGTCTTCAGTAAATATTAGTTGGAGTTTGTTACACAGCGACGGTTAAACGGTCTAAATCTAAAATTTATCCTTCTGATATTTTTGGTGGTCTTATGACTCCAAACATCAATGATACATATTATATCATCAAATTCATTATTTTTTTTAAGAAGTCACTTCAATATGACCGGCTCGGATAGAGGATGACTATATTTATTAATTTAGAATATATTATTCAGCTAATTTATATAGGGTATGAGGTAAATTAATACAGTTAGGGTTTTCGAATTAAGGTTATTAAATAAATACCAATTGTATTCCTACACTTCCTGTTGTGAGAATCAAATGCATATTATTGTATATGGTTCTTCGAACCGGAGATGTGAATCTATTTGGTCCGCCGTTTAGTTACTGCCATTTTTCTGTCTGTTGTGGGATGTCTGATTTTCTGAATTTTTTCCTGGAAATTTTCACTCGAACATTAGTTCTCCGATAAATTTATTTTAATTAGGATTGTTTTTGAGTATTTTTTTGCTTATGTTGTGTAGTTAGAAGTGATTTTGGTGCTGCAATTGAAGCTTTTTACGGTACAAAAATATATCATTCGAAGAGATCTTTGAATATATTATGCTATTTTCTTTTTTTTTTTTGTTAACCGTAAATTTTAGAATAATGATCAGATTTTTCAGATAGAGTCAAATTTAAATTGATAAAACTTAAACAATTTCTTCAAACCGCTCTTGGAAATTATTGCGCTCTGTATAGGTTAATAGGTTATCCTGTAAAATTATGAAAATAATTTTTAAAATTAAATTACGTTCTGGCTAGCGTCATAGAAAAGAGTCACTGTGATACTATAATTAAAAAAAATCTTTTAATTGATAGTGTTTTAAAATATTCCTACTTTTCATCCGTGTTCCAAAACTAAATTCATAATATGCATTTACTTCAATATTGATAACGTTTCTATTTAAAAAAAAAACTTTTAAATAGTGGGAAAATCATCCCGATGATTAGCCTTGTACATCGAAAATAGTTCCAATTATATTTCGATAAATATTCAAGCTTTTAAATAATCGCAAACTATTGGGAAAATTATATACAGGAAAAGCTATGTTTTTGAGAAATGAATTAAAATATTAACAGTTACCTATGAAATTTATGAGAGTTATCCCTAAAGGGATTCATAAAATGTGTTCAGTATATTTTTGTTCGTGTTTGGAGATTAAAATAAGATCTAGTGAATAGTTGATAAATTAAATTATCTTATATTTTTGTCGGTCTTATGACTGTATGTTTATTTTATCAACTTACGTATTTTCTAATTCTAAACTGTTTATGTTATTAGTCTCATTACTGTATAAATATGACTTCAATTTATTAGTATTATCACTGCAATCAAATCTTCAACATTACATTATTCTTGATTGGAACACTTTGTGATAAATAATTTGTATTCAACATTAGAGGGAAGTGCAATCTTAAGGGCCATACACACGTAGAGTTTATAAGTCTTTCCAACGTACTTTTTGCTAAGCTCCTCCTACTTTTTCCACGAGAATGTAAGAAAAAATGATATTATTGTTATTTTATTTTAGTTGGTATCCATGATTCCTGCAGGTATCATGGATACCAACTAAGACAAATAATAATTATATCGTTTTTTTTTCTTTTATTCTCGTGGAAAAAGTAGGAGGAGCTTAGGAAAAAGTCCGTTGGAAAGACTTAAAAAACCCTACGTGTTTACGGCCCTTTAGGCATTAAATATCCGACACTACTCATAACCGATTACTTCTAACGGATGAATTAAGTGATCAATAATAGAGTCGTTACCCTAATATTACTTACATTGTCAAGCTCTTTTAAATATGATATGAAAACTATAACTATTATAGCAAAACCTTTAATTTATATTAAAATATTTCAGACCATAGTTAAAAATGTTAAACTTTTTTATAACTCGCAACTTACCCATTATTGCTAATTTAATACCATTTTAATATTCGTATAATCGATAGTTAATGTTTATTAATATTTATTCCGAACAATCAAAGTTATGAATTCGATTTGGTTACTAAGGCTAAATTTCATACTTTTTCCTTTTTGCGAAAAACTGATCACAAATAATTGTGTGAATTGACCGCCACGAATTCTTGATGTACATAAATTAGGTAACCATTAAACTAGGTCTTAGAGAACATTTAAATTCGGACAGGAAAGGAGAGGAGGAATTTAGAGTCTCAGCCTTTAAACAAACAATGAATTTTAATGAAGTCTGCAAACAATTTGGAGTGAGAAGTTTTAACTAACTCTGGCAATTGGTTCACTTTTAAACGAGAGAAATTAAGCATCTTGTTATATATTGATGCTAATGGTCTATTGAGTAATTGTAAGAAAATGAAGAATATGATGCGAGAACGTTTACATTTACTTAAAAGTTGACGAATATGAATATCTTTTCAAAGAATTTAAGGAAATTTTAATAAATAAAGTAAAGTCAGATTATCAAGAAAAAATAATATTACTAAGGTAAATAATTCAATTCATTATTTGTTACTGTAAACTCAAAATAAGTATCAAAAAATAACCAATTAAAAATATAAATATTTTTATTCATTATTTTTGCTACTGTAAACCTTAAATTTCAAACTAAATATGAAGATAAATTACATGTACATATTATAAAATAAAAAAATAATTATAAAATATATGTATCCAATATTTAAATATTTATTAGAAATCATTCCAATTAATATAAGAGCTGTTGATTGGCAGGACTTTGGTAGGCCTGCCATAAACCCACTGTTCCTATTTTAGATTGGATTATTGAATAAAGTAAGGTTCATAAAATTAGTCATCAATTACCAATTAAAATGAATGTCAAGTTCTAATTCTGAATGAACAATTCTCAAGACGATTTCAAAGCTGATTTTGTGAATTGACATCAAATGCCTGGTCGAATCTCAGGCCATTCGAATTGTGAAAGCTTTCGTTTGAATAGCCACTAGCCTTTCTGATGAACCTAACCGACTGATCAGGAATAAAGAAGACTGTGTACAAGATAGACATCTAGTCTACCAAGACTGAAATCACTGGAGTGACTCATTCGTCATGGTCGAAAGCCACTGGGATATTCAGAACCAGTCCAAGAAGGGGTAATTCCAATCAGGGTGATGAATGTCCAGCCAAAGAGCGATTTCTTTAGCATGGGAGAATTCTCTTTTCACTTCAATCGAATTGGTCTTAGAAAATTGGAAGGGGTTTGGTAGCGTAAGTGGATTTGGAAGAATTATTGAACACCGATGGTACTCCAGTGGTCAAAGATTGGGACGTAATGTCTATAAGGTGGAGTTTCGTTTGGTTTTAGTCATTTTATACCTTGTTGCCATGCTTGATAGATATGTCATTAATTTATTATCAAGTGTTGCATAGTAGCATGGGTTATAGTAAATGAAATGTTAGTTATTCCTAAAATTCGTAGACTTCACTATTTCTAATTATTCCAATTACAGTTAGAAATACTAGTTACTTTTACTACCATTTATACTACCTCTAAATTTAGTATCATTCACCTTTATTAATTATGCATCAGATTATTTATTAGGATTAACTGAAATACTCTTAGTGGTTCTCTTTACACTATATAGAGTAGTTCAGACTTGTCGGACTGCATAACATTTATGGCCACGTAAGAAAACAACGTGTATTATAATGAGTATTTAACTTTTATTTTGATTGGTACGGGTTTAAATATAATATCTTAATTTTTTTCATGTCCGGAAATGTGGATTGTTCGATAATTCGTAACTTACCTCCAATACCAGGAAGAAAGTTTCGCAGCGAAAAGTTTTTAACAGCTACTTAGTTAACAGTAACTCAATGATAATTTTTATACCTTAATTTAATAGATGATGCCATGAATTAATAATGAAAAACTCAAACCGTTTTCAATAATATACTGACATTCTATTATCCAACATTTTGTTTCAAAATTGGACATCCATTTGGGTAAACGTTTCGAATCGATGTCAGGAGAGATTTAGAACCTTTAACAGTTTCTTCTTCAGTCGAAATCCAAATTGTTATTAGCTACAGAAACGCTTCTTGAAAACATGAGTCAGCAGAAATTATCCTGCTAGAATTAAGTAAAACAGAAAAGTGTTTTGGGGAGAATTGGCTTTTTTACCTTGTAATTCTTAGAAAATATATTTGAATTAGAGAAAAATAAAATAAATGATTATGTATACATTGCTTTTTACAATAAAGTTCGTTTGTTTGTTTACAAGACTGTAAGTCTTACAGGACTGTAAGTCATACAAGACTGTAAGTCATACAAGACTGTAAGTCATACAAGACTGTAAGTCTTACAAAACTGTAAGTCTTACAAGACTGTAAGTCATACAAGACTGTAAGTCTTACAAAACTGTAAGTCTCACAAGACTGTAAGTCATACAAGACTGTAAGTCATACAAGACTGTAAATCATACAAGACTGTAAGTCTTACAAAACTGTAAGTCTCACAAGACTGTAAGTCTTACAAGACTGTAAGTCTTACAAAACTGTAAGTCTTACAAGACTGTAAGTCTCACAAGACTGTAAGTCTCACAAGACTGTAAGTCTCACAAGACTGTAAGTCTCACAAGACTGTAAGTCTCACAAGACTGTAAGTCTCACAAGACTGTAAGTCTCACAAGACTGTAAGTCTCACAAGACTGTAAGTCTCACAAGACTGTAAGTCTCACAAGACTGTAAGTCTCACAAGACTGTAAGTCTCACAAGACTGTAAGTCTCACAAGACTGTAAGTCTCACAAGACTGTAAGTCTCACAAGACTGTAAGTCTCACAAGACTGTAAGTCTCACAAGACTGTAAGTCTCACAAGACTGTAAGTCTCACAAGACTGTAAGTCTCACAAGACTGTAAGTCTCACAAGACTGTAAGTCTCACAAGACTGTAAGTCTCACAAGACTGTAAGTCTCACAAGACTGTAAGTCTCACAAGACTGTAAGTCTCACAAGACTGTAAGTCTCACAAGACTGTAAGTCTCACAAGACTGTAAGTCTCACAAGACTGTAAGTCTCACAAGACTGTAAGTCTCACAAGACTGTAAGTCTCACAAGACTGTAAGTCTCACAAGACTGTAAGTCTCACAAGACTGTAAGTCTCACAAGACTGTAAGTCTCACAAGACTGTAAGTCTCACAAGACTGTAAGTCTCACAAGACTGTAAGTCTCACAAGACTGTAAGTCTCACAAGACTGTAAGTCTCACAAGACTGTAAGTCTCACAAGACTGTAAGTCTCACAAGACTGTAAGTCTCACAAGACTGTAAGTCTCACAAGACTGTAAGTCTCACAAGACTGTAAGTCTCACAAGACTGTAAGTCTCACAAGACTGTAAGTCTCACAAGACTGTAAGTCTCACAAGACTGTAAGTCTCACAAGACTGTAAGTCTCACAAGACTGTAAGTCTCACAAGACTGTAAGTCTCACAAGACTGTAAGTCTCACAAGACTGTAAGTCTCACAAGACTGTAAGTCTCACAAGACTGTAAGTCTCACAAGACTGTAAGTCTCACAAGACTGTAAGTCTCACAAGACTGTAAGTCTCACAAGACTGTAAGTCTCACAAGACTGTAAGTCTCACAAGACTGTAAGTCTCACAAGACTGTAAGTCTCACAAGACTGTAAGTCTCACAAGACTGTAAGTCTCACAAGACTGTAAGTCTCACAAGACTGTAAGTCTCACAAGACTGTAAGTCTCACAAGACTGTAAGTCTTACAAGACTGTAAGTCATACAAGACTGTATGTGTTACAAGACT
Organism: Caprella mutica; assembly: GCA_947561585.1. NCBI lineage: Eukaryota > Metazoa > Arthropoda > Malacostraca > Amphipoda > Caprellidae > Caprella > Caprella mutica. Next base: position 69,355 of record CANNZV010002058.1, on the reverse strand, counting down.
GTAAGTTTCACAAGACTGTAAGTCTCACAAGACTGTAAGTCTTTCAACACTGCAAGTCTTACAAGACTGTAATTGTAAGACTTATAATACTTTGTCTTCATTTTCTCTAACTTTTTTTCCATGTAAATGAGTTGTAGTGGAATTTTTCCCTGTGGAATTATTTGCCACAGAAATAAAAATTTGGCAAAAGTTGAATGTTTCGAAAAAGAACTTCAAGTTAGAGACTTGGGGAAAATATTTACATAACTAGGGAGATAGGTATTATTTATACTATTTACATAACTAGGGAGATAGGTATTATTTACACTATTTACATAACTAGGGAGATAGGTATTATTTATACTATTTACATAACTAGGGAGATAGATATTATTTATACTATTTACATAACTAGGGAGATAGGTATTATTTATACAATTTACATTACTAGGGAGATAGGTATTATTTAAACTATTTACATAACTAGGGAGGTAGGTATTATTTATACTATTTACATAACTAGGGAGATAGGTATTATTTATACTATTTACATAACTAGGGAGGTAGGTATTATTTATACAATTTACATTACTAAGGAGATAGGTATTATTTAAACTATTTACATAACTAGGGAGGTAGGTATTATTTATACTATTTACATAACTAGGGAGGTAGGTATTATTTATACAATTTACATTACTAGGGAGGTAGGTATTATTTAAACTATTTACGTAACTAGGGAGGTAGTCATTATTTATACTATTTACATAACTAGGGAGGTAGGTATTATTTATACAATTTACATTACTAGGGAGGTAGGTATTATTTAAACTATTTACATAACTAGGGAGATAGGTATTATTTATACTATTTACATAACTAAGGAGGTAGGTATTATTTATACAATTTACATTACTAGGGAGGTAGGTATTATTTAAACTATTTACATAACTAGGGAGATAGGTATTATTTATACTATTTACATAACTAGAGAGATAGGTATTATTTATACATTTTGGTGTACGATGAAATTTGAGTATTTAATCATCCATTGTGATTAATCTACTGATTAAAAGTTTGATTAATGTTGGAATGAAGTCAGTTATTGGTGAATAATAGTAATCAATAGTAAAAATCAAATTATTAATTATTGTCGATATTAAAAAATATATAAAAGTGTTATATATGCAATCAAGTCATTTATTTAATTATTGTATATTTGATCACTATCAAGTGCTACTATTTTTTTTTTAAGTTTTCATCTATTTAAAATTTTTGATCATTTTAAACTATAGTTGAAAAGTTTAATCGTTATTGAGTGATTTATTTTAAGTCGTGAATGTATATTGAAATACGTTATTAAAATAACTACAATTATTGATCATATTTATAGCATTATTAATCATAAAATGTTATTTCATTAATTGAAAAATATTCCTTATGATCTAGCAAATGAAAATTTCTTCCCTTTTTTCCACCAGATAAAATTTGAACACAATTAAAAACTATTCAACAAAAAACTGTTTTCACATCCTAATCAACTTCATAATAATTCAATTAATTCTCCATCGTAATTTCTATTTAAAATGTTCATCACTTAGGAACTTTCACTCAAAAACAGTTCTTCAAAATGAAAAGAAAGTATTTTCAATCATTGAGAATAACTTCAGAAAAGTTTCTTCTCTTTAACTTTCAAATGGAAAATAAGCTACCTGATAGATTAAGCAGTTAGCTTTTATAGTAAATAATAGATATTTCTGATCTAAAATATAAATAAATAACGTGTTCCATAATTATTGATAGATAATATTTAACATTTGCGTGACATATAATTTTTAAATATGATTTATAGTCATAATGCAAAATGTATATGCATTCTGATGTGAAATTTATTTTAATCTATCATCTTCATAATATCAATGATTTAGTAATGCTAACTGCAAAGGGACTATTTTGACAGGAAATCACTTTTCCAAATTTAGTGAAGTTACCCTTAAAGTCTCTGTGCTTAAAATGTTCAATAGATGGCGATTGGTTTGCAGAGAACCGGTCTTATATAAAATTACTGTACATTGATTCTTATAATGAAACAAAGATATTTTTTGGCGATAACTGCATCGCAATGTGGTTGTAATAATAATTTCTGTAATATCATGCAAATGAATAAGAGATCTTCGCATTATTCGGAAACTCGATCATAGTACTCGGAAAGTGGGTTTTGAAGAGGTACTGTTAAAATTTTATTATTGTTATTTTAAAAGGTTAAATTGGTACATAATCTGAATAAGTGATCACTTTCCGAGTGCTGAGAGTGTCCGAATATTACGACGTATTTTTAATTTTTCTTGATTTTTGAACATCATTTTTGAGAAAAGCACAAAAGTATAACAAGTGAAATTTGTCGTGAGTTCAATATTAAATAACAATGGTGAACTCTATATACAATGATTTTATCTTAAATAAAAACTTTCATAAAAAGCTGGTTGAGGTATTCAATCAATTAGACGTTTTTTTCATTTTCCCGTAATATAGATATAATTCTTTCAGTCTTTTTAACAAAATAATGCTACATTTAAAATAAAATCATTTCGTTCTCAATTTTCTTTGTGTAGAATTATCATAATTGTTGCACATTTCATGATAATGAATGTTTGTGTAAGCCAATCAACAGATATATCAGTTATATATATGTACATTATGGAAAAATAGTATAAAAAGAAACAATTTCAGTTGAATGGAGTATTATTTTTGCTAAATGGCAAATAAAGATATATTCCCAAAAAGATTATATATATCACAGGAAGTGTATGCTCAATCTTCATTATGTGGATGATTTTATTGAACTGAACAAAAATATAATACCAATCTGAATTTTGATTGTCTTATCTACCAGTTTGCAGAATATGGGAGATATTTTAGATACTTGGGATATTCTCTATGAATTATAATTCCTATAATTACATTAATTTAATTGTGAACAATAAATGAGATCTCTATATCATTTTTACCAGTTTCTGCAAACTGGAACTATCTTATCATGACCAATGGTGACATCTCAATATCCAAATAACGCAATATTCTCTCATTCATCTGAATGATATAACAGACCTTATTATTTCAAGGTGTTTGCGATGCAGTGATCGCCAAAAAATATATTAGTTTCATGGCAAATAGAATACAGTTCAAAGGTTCTATCCATTCTCCTACAACCAATCGTTGTCTACTGAACACTAAGAGCACATAAACACAATTAAGGGTAACTTTACTAAATTTGAAGAAGTGATTTTACTATCAATTAGTCACTTTTCAGTAGGAATTCTTGAATTAATCCAATGGAGATGGAAGACACTTTCAATCGGATTACATAATAATTCAACATAATAATTATGCCAGACCCGTTAATGGGTCTAGGCTGATTTTCCGAAAACGAATTGGCCGAAACAAAATTTGCCGATAACTAATTTGCCGAAATGGATTTTCCGAATACGCTTTTTTCCGAATCTCAAATTGGCCGAAAATGGATTTGCCGAAATACAGATTTGCCGAAAGGCAAATTTTCCGAAAGACGAATTTGTCGAAAATCAAATTTAATGTATTTAAAAATAACATTCTGTTGGACTTTGTATTTCTCATCATTATACCTTATGCATAAAAAACACATTTCTTATATGAGTTTGACATTAATATTGCTATATATGGAAATTTGTATTCCGCTAATTCCGTATCATTTTGTTAATTTCATATATCTAGTTGCATATACTAAATATTAATATGTATACGGCATTACTATTAAAGAATTGATACAAATCAATCTTTTTATCTGAAACAAATTTATTCGTGCAAGTGACTCTATCGTTGAAACCAGAAGTATATTGGGAAAATATAAACATATCTAATAGTTATGTTATTCATTACTAACAATTTTATATTTTAAACGCAATAAATGGAATAAAAATTAATAAAGTCTGCCACAAAACACCTTCTGTATGGTATACTATTAACAACGGAATAAAAAATAGGTAGTAAACATGGAATATTCACATAAATGAATAAACAAACAATCTAGAAAAAACCAAACGCTCAAATGAATGAAATGTGACATGCTCCCAAAGCTGACTGACTGATTCTGACTGAATAAAGCTTGAACGTCTCTAAAATAAGAAAAGACAAAGAATCATGTAGAAGAGATAGAATAATTAAAAGGATCATTTAGTGTAATTAAGGGTTATGATTTCATTGTTTCGTTTCTTTTCTGTAACTTTTGTGTAATTTTACGTTCTGTTTTAAATAAGTCTTTGGGGGTCAATATGTCTTTCGGCAAATCTTCACTTCGGCGAATCCGTTTTCGACAAATTAGGGTTTCGGCAAATTCGTATTCGGAGAATCCGGTTTGGGAAATAGGGTTCGGCGAATAAGTTTTCGGAGAATTTGGTTTTGTCAGATTCGTTTTCGGAAAAACCGCCAGATACCGAAAGTAATAGGTATGACAAAAAACATAAAATTAGTTTGAACATTGAAATCTAAAAGTAATTTCTAAAATGCATTTGCATTTTCCGTGTGTTATCGTTAGATGTGGCGTAACTTTCTGAGAAATTTATTCTATTGTTTTTTTACGAGGACAAAAGAAAGCAACAGCGGAGTTATTATGAAATTGAAATTATTTTACGTTCTCTTTAAAATCAAGTTAAAGTTTTATTATTTATGAAACCAAAATTTGATCAACCGGTTACAACTTTCCAATGAAAGCCCTGCATGGTTGACCCAAGCGAGTAAGATCAGAGTTTAACATTTAGTTAAACGTTAGGAAGAATATTCTAGTGGAGATAATCTCACAATAGTTTCAAGTTACAGTACATAGGCATAGAAGATTTAGTTCAAACTTTGTGAGTCCTAATTAAAGCTGTGACCACAGGTAAGGTCAGAACATAAGCTAAATTAGTTATTTAATTAATACCTATAAACAATGGAGTGTTAGATGGGACAGACTTAGTTGTACAATGCTTGGGAAATTCATCACACTGGCGTCGACAGAATTGAAATAGGAATATTTAATTTAATATGTGAAAGGGAACAGGTAATTGGAAAATCTTATTGTGATTGTCGGAAATAACCTTTTTAAAAATGAATAAAGATTTTTCAATCTGTTAGACAATAAAGAGCTCACAGCTATCAATGACAATACCTAATCTCAAGTGAAATTATCGTAATGTTCTATTCACATATTATCGATATAATCATATAATAGGGCACATGATTTAATGTACACAACAACCAAAATGCAATTTTTGCAATGGTAGTGTACTTGCCAAGACTATACAGTACGAGTCAGAAAAAGCGGATACGAAATTAGAATCGCCATAACTTCAACAAGAACTATCGTATTTTCAAGTGATTTTCTTTGGCTAATGCAAAAGTCTGTCAGCTATAATCACATTGTTCGTTTTTTTTCATATTTCTATAAGTTTTCTACAGAGTGGTCATAAGTAGAGGGTTGTGAAATTGCTCTTGCGCAAGCTTATTTCAAATCTTGCTTATCAAAAGAATAGGTTTTATCTCCGAGAATTAGGATGATTTCAAGAACCCTTATGTTGAATCAGTAGATATTTTCGGATCTACGACATATTCATGCAGAAACTCTGAATCAAATTATGGTGGATGCAAGAAAGTGCCCAAGTACACAGGACACTTGTTGTCAAGGAACGACTGTGGGAAGTTTTTGAACATCGAGAATTGTCATGGTTCATGCCATTGAATGGGTTCCGATGAGTTCAGATTTAACTGATTCTCTTGTGAGGTTTATTTAAAAATAATATGCTCCTACTCGCCTGATAACCAGCATCAATTAAAAGAACGAATAACGCATGATGTGGATTTCTTGAAAGCTGTTCCTGACATGATCAAAAGATTAATGAAAGCAGTCGGAAAACGGGCGCGAAAATAATGTATTGAAAAAGGGGGATAATGGATATTTTTGGTAAAGAATATTTTAGTTTAAATTTTCTAATATGCAATTGTTTCTTTATTACAACTAAAAAAATGCTGAGTAAACAAACTTATTTTGATATCGTTCATCAATTACATATCTCGCACAAGAGCCTTTAAACCTCCCCCTACTTATGATCACCCTGTAGAAAACCATTAGTAATATGGAAACGAACGATAAATCTGGTTATAGCTGACAAAATTCTGCATTAGTCAAAGAAAACTCCCCAAAGTACGATGCTTCTTGTTAAAGTTATAGTGATTTTAATTTCGTACCCAGTTTTTTGTCTCGTACTTTATGCTATGATTTGCATTTAAAACAGTTGGTTGCGAATCTCATTTTGTATCGTACTCTACTTTGAGAGAAGTTACTGAGTGTAGCCGAATGATGTTTGTGTGTTAAGGGCCGTACACACGTATGATTTTTTAAGTCTTTCCACCAGACTTTTTCCTAAGCTTTTCCTACTTTTTCCACGAGAATATAAGAAAAAACGATATAATTATTATTTATTTTAGTTGGTATCTATGATACCTACAGGTAGCACGGATAACAACTAAAAAATAAATAATAATTATATCGTTTTTTCTTATATTCTCGTGGAAAAAGTAAAAGGAGCTTAGCAAAAAGTCTGGTGGGAACACTTATAAACCCTATACGTGTGTACGGCTCTTAACAATTGAGTCCACATTGTTAACTAATTCGATCAAGATTTAAAGGTAGAATTCACGATCAATTGTGATTTAGAAAACATAGAAAATGTTGTTTGAATATTAACCATCACGACTTAATTTACCGCAATTATCAATTGTTCGTCAGTTAGAAATCAAAAGGAAAAATTGAGACCTGCTGATAGTCATTTTTCTCTGTGATAAGCTTATTTAATTAATTAGTTAATTAATTAAATAATTGATAACAGTTAGTAAATCTGTGTACCTAGTCAGATATCTGTGATGAGAGAAAAGTCAGTTGTGATGAGAGAAAAGTCAGTTGTGGTGAGAGAAAAGTCAGTTGTGATGAGAGAAAAGTCAGTTGTGATGAGAGGAAAGTCAGTTGTGATAAGAGAAAAGTCAGTTGTGATGAGTGAAAAGTCAGTTGTGATGAGAGAAAAGTTAGTTGTGATGAGAGAAAAGTCAGTTGTGATGAGAGAAAAGTCAGTTGTGATGAGAGAAAAGTCAGTTGTGATGAGAGAAAAGTCAGTTGTGATGAGAGAAAAGTCAGTTGTGATGAGAGAAAAGTCAGTTGTGATGAGAGAAAAGTCAGTTGCGATGAGAGAAGTCAGTTGTGATGAGAGAAAAGTCAGTTGTGATGAGAGAAAAGTCAGTTGTGATGAGAGAAAAGTCAGTTGTGATGAGAAAAGTCAGTTGTGATGAGAGAAAAGTCAGTTGTGATGAGAGAAAAGTCAGTTGTGATGAGAGAAAATTCAGTTGTGATGAGAGAAAAGTCAGTTGTGATGAGAGAAAAGTCAGTTGTGATGAGAGAAATGTCAGTTGTGATGAGAGAAAAGTCAGTTGTGATGAGAGAAAAGTCAGTTGTGATGAGAGAATAGTCAGTTGTGATGAGAGAAGTCAGTTGTGATGAGAGAAAAGTCAGTTGTGATGAGAGAAAAGTCAGTTGTGATGAGAGAGAAGTCAGTTGTGATGAGAGAAAAGTCAGCTGTGATGAGAGAAATCAGTTGTGATGAGAGAAGTCAGTTGTGATGAGAGAAAAGTCAGTTGTGATGAGAGAAGTCAGTTTAGATGAGAGAAAAGTCAGTTGTGATGAGAGAGAAGTCAGTTGTGATGAGAGAAGTCAGTTGTGATGAGAGAAAAGTCAGTTGTGATGAGAGAAAAGTCAGTTGTGATGAGAGAAGTCAGTTGTGATGAGAGAAAAGACAGTTGTGATGAGAGAAAAGTCAGTTGTGATGAGAGAAAAGTCAGTTGTGATGAGAGAAAAGTCAGTTGTGATGAGAGAAAAGTCAGTTGTGATGAGAGAAAAGTCAGTTGTGATGAGAGAAACGTCAGTATTGATGAGAGAAAAGTCAGTTGTGATGAGAGAATATGTCAGTCGTGATGAGAGAAAAGTCAGTTGTGATGAGAGAAGTCAGTTGTGATGAGAGAAAAGTCAGTTGTGATGAGAAAAGTCAGTTGTGATGAGAGAAAAGTCAGTTGTGATGAGAAATGTCAGTTGTGATGAGAGAAAAGTCAGTTGTGATGAGAGAAAAGTCAGTTGTGATGAGAGAAAAGTCAGTTGTGATGAGAGAAGTCAGTTGTGATGAGAGAAAAGTCAGTTGTGATGAGAGAAAAGTCAGTTGTGATGAGTGAAAAGTCAGTTGTGATGAGAAAAGTCAGTTGTGATGAGAGAAAAGTCAGTTGTGATGAGAAAAGTCAGTTGTGATGAGAGAAAAGTCAGTTGTGATGAGAGAAAAGTCAGTTGTGATGAGAGAAAAGTCAGTTGTGATGAGAGAAGTCAGTTGTGATGAGAGAAAAGTCAGTTGTGATGAGAGAAAAGTCAGTTGTGATGAGAGAAAAGTCAGTTGTGATGAGAGAAAAAGTCAGTTGTGATGAGAGAAAAAGTCGGTTGTGATGAGAGAAAAGTCAGTTGTGATGAGAGAAAAGTCAGTAGTGATGAGAGAAAAGTCAGTTGTGATGAGAGAAAAATCAGTTGTGATGAGAGAAAAGTCAGTTGTGATGAGAGAAAAGTCAGTTGTGATGAGAGAAAAGTCAGTAGTGATGAGAGAAAAGTCAGTTGTGATGAGAGAAAAATCAGTTGTGATGAGAGAAAAGTCAGTTGTGATGAGAGAAAAGTCAGTTGTGATGAGAGAAAAGTCAGTTGTGATGAGAGAAAAGTCAGTTGTGATGAGAGAAAAGTCAGTTGTGATGAGAGAAAAGTCAGTTTTGATGAGAGAAAAGTCAGTTGTGATGAGAGAAAAGTCAGTTGTGATGAGAGAAAAGTCAGTTGTGATGAGAGAAAAGTCAGTTGTGATGAGTGAAAAGTCAGTTGTGATGAGAGAAAAGTCAGTTGTGATGAGTGAAAAGTCAGTTGTGATGAGAGAAAAGTCAGTTGTGATGAGAGAAAAGTCAGTTGTGATGAGTGAAAAGTCAGTTGTGATGAGAGAAAAGTCAGTTGTGATGAGAGAAAAGTCAGTTGTGATGAGTGAAAAGTCAGTTGTGATGAGAGAAAAGTCAGTTGTGATGAGAGAAAAGTCAGTTGTGATGAGAGAAAAGTCAGCTGTGATGAGAGAAAAGTCAGTTGTGATTAGAGAAAAGTCAGTTGTGATGAGAGAAAAGTCAGTTGTGATGAGTGAAAAGTCAGTTGTGATGAGAGAAAAGTCAGTTGTGATGAGAGAAAAGTCAGTAGTGATGAGTGAAAAGTCAGTTGTGATGAGAGAAAAGTCAGTTGTGATGAGAGAAAAGTCAGTTGTGATGAGAGAAAAGTCAGTTGTGATGAGAGAAAAGTCAATTGTGATGAGTGAAAAGTCAGTTGAGATGAGAGAAAAGTCAGTTGTGATGAGAGAAAAGTCAGTTGTGATGAGAGAAAAGTCAGTTGTGATGAGAGAAAAGTCAGTTGTGATGAGAGAAGTCAGTTGTGATGAGAGAAAAGTCAGTTGTGATGAGAGAAAAGTCAGTTGTGATGAGTGAAAAGTCAGTTGTAATGAGAAAAGTCAGTTGTGATGAGAGAAAAGTCAGTTGTGATGAGAAAAGTCAGTTGTGATGAGAGAAAAGTCAGTTGTGATGAGAGAAAAGTCAGTTGTGATGAGAGAAAAGTCAGTTGTGATGAGAGAAGTCAGTTGTGATGAGAGAAAAGTCAGTTGTGATGAGAGAAAAGTCAGTTGTGATGAGAGAAAAGTCAGTTGTGATGAGAGAAAAAGTCAGTTGTGATGAGAGAAAAAGTCAGTTGTGATGAGAGAAAAGTCAGTTGTGATGAGAGAAAAGTCAGTAGTGATGAGAGAAAAGTCAGTTGTGATGAGAGAAAAATCAGTTGTGATGAGAGAAAAGTCAGTTGTGATGAGAGAAAAGTCAGTTGTGATGAGAGAAAAGTCAGTAGTGATGAGAGAAAAGTCAGTTGTGATGAGAGAAAAATCAGTTGTGATGAGAGAAAAGTCAGTTGTGATGAGAGAAAAGTCAGTTGTGATGAGAGAAAAGTCAGTTGTGATGAGAGAAAAGTCAGTTGTGATGAGAGAAAAGTCAGTTGTGATGAGAGAAAAGTCAGTTTTGATGAGAGAAAAGTCAGTTGTGATGAGAGAAAAGTCAGTTGTGATGAGAGAAAAGTCAGTTGTGATGAGAGAAAAGTCAGTTGTGATGAGAGAAAAGTCAGTTGTGATGAGTGAAAAGTCAGTTGTGATGAGAGAAAAGTCAGTTGTGATGAGTGAAAAGTCAGTTGTGATGAGAGAAAAGTCAGTTGTGATGAGAGAAAAGTCAGTTGTGATGAGTGAAAAGTCAGTTGTGATGAGAGAAAAGTCAGTTGTGATGAGAGAAAAGTCAGTTGTGATGAGTGAAAAGTCAGTTGTGATGAGAGAAAAGTCAGTTGTGATGAGAGAAAAGTCAGTTGTGATGAGAGAATAGTCAGCTGTGATGAGAGAAAAGTCAGTTGTGATTAGAGAAAAGTCAGTTGTGATGAGAGAAAAGTCAGTTGTGATGAGTGAAAAGTCAGTTGTGATGAGAGAAAAGTCAGTTGTGATGAGAGAAAAGTCAGTAGTGATGAGTGAAAAGTCAGTTGTGATGAGAGAAAAGTCAGTTGTGATGAGAGAAAAGTCAGTTGTGATGAGAGAAAAGTCAGTTGTGATGAGAGAAAAGTCAATTGTGATGAGTGAAAAGTCAGTTGAAATGAGAGAAAAGTCAGTTGTGATGAGAGAAAAGTCAGTTGTGATGAGTGAAAAGTCTCATTCATAACTTTGTAACAGGATAATTAGATATTTATGGGTAATTAATAGTACCTACGAATTTATTCTCCATCAATAATTAATTTTTATTCCAATAAATTGAATATATACAAAACAATTAGGCATCGTAAATAACTCTATTATATGTTATTCATATACCATCAATTTATTTTATTTCAATTAGGTTTTCCAAGTATAAATTATAGTATCGATTTGAATTATTATCATCCTGAACGTATTTTATGATGAAAAATCTTACAATAGTCTTAAGTTGTCACTAATCCGTAAATGAGTAAAGAAGATTTAGTTTCCGGTTTCTTTCTCATGTATGTACCTACATGTGGAACCTAAAATTGTGACCGCATCTCAGGTCGTTATATAATCTTAACTAATTATTTGATACTAAAACAATGGAGAAGTTTCATGGAAACTGCTTGTTGTGATTTAATACAGTGTTGTCGATAGAATAGAACTAGAAAGGCTTATTTATACAAGGTCCTTCAAGGAAATTATCAAATATGATATGATTAATTGACCCACTTAAAATAGACCCATTTTTATTTGCTATGTCATGTTTTAAAAGTTATAAAATGTGATTTTATTGCACAGGCAGACCCGCTTTAAGTCAAAAATCGTACCTCACTTCAACTTAGAAATTGTTCATAAAGCGGGAGAGACCCCGCTTTAAGTTTAGCATTGTTACTCCAATCTTTACGTTTTCTATTAACAAAAATCAAAGACGTTTGCATGGTACACTAATACAATGTACCATATTTTGTATGGTTCCTTAAATCTAAATATAACTGTTTTAAAATAACTTTCCGCACAACTGATGTAAGTAACCACGGGGTCACCTGTGCTTTAAGTCGTCCTGTTACGAAAGCGGGGTCTACTTAAAGCGGGGTCTGCCTGTATTCACAAATTACAATACATCTGGTTTGGATGACATGCTCATTTTCCCAAACAAAACAATGCAGGTAAATATGTATATGAATCAATACTGATTTAAATAGTAATGGGTCAACATCTTATTAAATACTGATAACGACTCAACATTATGTACATCACTATAGGTATGCCGCTCCAGATGTCAGGGAACATGGATTTAAAATGTAGTCTTATATGGTACCCTCTTGAAAGCTGTTGTATAAAGTTTTTTATGTTCCTAGTCTCATATACATGATCAGCCGTTCTCAATCTAAATCATTCGTGAGTGTAGGACATAAGCCTAATTTTGTGGTTTTGCACATATAAATAGAAACCTATAGTTTGTATATATCAATTTTAAAATTTAATATACCCTTAACCACTAAAATTTATCCTATTTACTCTACCCTAATGTACTTTATGCCAAATAATTTTAATTTTCATGACGAAGGGACGAGTTTGCAAGACACGGATCGTTATCGGTTAGCTTGGCACGACAGTTATGACCGACGAAAATGTGCAAGATTTTTGAACAGTTTTTTGAAGAGAATCGTTATACATCTATACCTGTGGTAGCAAATGCACGGAACATAAGTGCTTCTTCTATTTACAGAAATCTACGAATGAGCTTAAATTCAATCCATACCGAATTCACAAAGTTCAGACCCTTAGCCATTTGCACAAAGAACAGCGATTGGAATTTTGTCAGTTGTGGCAGAGACAGCCTTATAATGTTTAGCAACCACGAAAAGTGGTTGCAGGAGTGCACGAAAAATGCACTCCTCTAAACAGAAAAAATGTACTTTTTGTGCTTTGGTAGAACCACACGAGATCGAAGAACAGGAAAGACGAGGAGGCGAAAATGTCTCATATCGATGGAGAAATGTTAGGTGTGTTATAGTTTAAAAATGAAAATGACAACGCAGTGATTGTTAATGGGGAATTATATGGTCATACGGAGGAAAAAAAACAGTTTTCCTCCGTATTGCAGACAGGGTACGAGGAAATAATGGTGGTTCTAACGAGATGGAGCAAATCCCTCAGTTCACGACGGCAAACATTTAATGTCAAAAGCCAAATCCCAGGGCCGGTTAATTTCAATGGGAGCTGCCGTCCAGATATGAATCCTCTTGACTTCTAGTTTTAGGGGTACTGCATGCAAAAAAACAGTAAATATGCAAGAATTTGGTGCAGTTGTGGTAGAAATATGCAACAACATTACAGCTGATATCGTCAGAAAGGCAGTTGATGTAAGTCGGCGAGTGGCCAATAAGTATAGAATGACGTTAAGTATATGAACGAAACTGGAACGAAATTACCGTAGCCACAAAAATACTTTTATTAATTGTTATCGGCAATGTGAAATATATTCATATTAATGATTGAATTGCATTATTGACACATTTGGTATTACATGTGAACCGATATTTGTTACTGAGTTATACCATTTTTCAAATCCCGATAATCTGACAGCTATCAGCAATTACTAGTTTTGTATCAAACTAAAGATTCTTTGGACTGTTGTCAACAAATAGATGTAAGTTTGAAGGAACTGTGAGTAACAAGTCGGCGATGGGGCGACTCGTAAAATAGTTTATCTTATCGGCTATTGTGTAGTTAACCTATGTAAATAAATATACCTGATCGCTACAGTTTTTTCTGAGCAGGTAATATTTACACTTTAAAAGCTTTTGAACCAGCTTACCAGTTAAGAAGGATAGTGGAGGTGATACCTACCGACAGAGTAATTAAGTTATATATGGAGGTAGCTAACAGGTTTCATCTGAAGGAGGGAAAAATAATTCAATTCTCATGTAAATTATTATAAAATAACTCTGTATTGAAGGTGCATTATAATCAAAAGAAATTAAAGCACTTCCGTATACAGCTGTTTTGAAGTAAATTATCATTTTAATTCTTGATATTATTTATATTCAGGAAAAAGGACTTAGATCGTCAAATTTGAAATTTTAATACTCGTAAAATTTAGAATTTCCTATCAATACATTTTATCATATAAACAATTTTAACCGGATTCTCTTATGAAAATGTGTACGGGAGATTTAGGTTGCGGTTTTATATATTGGTGTTTGTGAGTCTGAATGGCTTCTTAACCGCACACGTTGTAATTTAACTTTTACCATGTACCTACCTAACACACAAACAATGGAAAATTTGACGTGAAAGTCGTACGGTACGTAAGACAATGCTTGACAGTTTTATTATCTGTCGAAACTATTTATAATACTTTGAGGAATAAATTATGATTAGGGTAAGTTACGAATTATCGGTCAGTTTCACAACTTCGGTCATATATAAGAAAATATGATATTATAATTATTATATAAGATTTGTTTTTATTGGTATCCATGATACCTGCAGGTTTCATGGATACCAATAAAGATAAAAATAAAATAATATCTATTATGACCGAAGATATGAAACCGACCGATAATTCGTAACTTACCCTACTGTGAATTTATTTCATAAACACATATTCTTACCTTAATTTATTTTAAAACTATTTTCGAAAATGACCTTCGTTACTTTTCCGAGAGGAATTAAAAAACTGAATTAAACAAAAGAATTTTCATCAGCAGTATTATTTTAAATGATTTAACATTTAACAACAACGACTCATTTTAGCACAACATTTCTGAGATATATTTGACCTAACTTATAAAAACAGTTTCCATTAACAATTACCAACAACAGAAACGCTATACAGTTTGGCAATGAAAATATTGAATAGCCGACAATGTGAAATAAATATTAAAAGTGAAAAATTATCTTTCGAAATTAGCAAAGAACTTTCTCATTTTTTAAAACGTTCTACCGAAATAAAGTATATTTTATCAAAAAATTTAGTATAGTCTAAAAGCGCATGGATTTTACATACGCTTTTAAATAGGAATTTAAATCTACAGAATAAAAAGAAAATCAGTCGAAAAGGTTTTTTCCCGTATAGAATTTTACATTTGTAACTACTTTCTAACATAATTCCGGTTTTTAAGAATATTTTTTCCAACTTTTGCATTGCTTAATTTGTTCAAATAGAATTCACTCAAGAAAAAACAGTTGCAAAAGTCTCAGATTTTTCTGTAGAATAGAATTAGATAAATCTGTTTAATTTTAATTGACGTTTTAGAGTCTAAATTATTTTAGTCAGCCGCCCTCCCCCCGTACACTAGTGTTATTTTATATGAATAAGTAGATACTTCCTTACAACATGTACTGTCAATATTTTCTCTCTCGTTTTGGTGCAATGCTGTCATAAAAATAATTATAAGGTTAGGGGGGGGGGGGCAGAGGGGGAGCCTAATCATTCAGATTCCCCAATCGAACACCGCTATCCTATCCTAACCTTATATCATTATTTCAATAGTGACAAAATGTTTATTTCACTGTTTTTAGTATAAAATAAAGGTATTAATATGTTAAAATAAAGAAAATGAAAGTAGAAAAAGACATGATTAATAAATCCTATATTCCCGTAATAATGATGAAACGTGAGATATACAATATTATACATTGATGTTAAAAACATAGTCGATATGAAGATCAAATGATTTATCTACTTAATTTTGAGCTGAAGCCAATGACGGCTCTCCACATCGAAAGCTTAACTCCCATTGGTCGCAATGGAGCACCTCCCATCTGTTGGAGTTCTCTGTTCAGCCCATCGATGTTCAGAACCGCATATAAAAGGCCTCGCTTTCAAATTTGAAATCAGTCTAACACGTCTGCTGTTCGAAACCAGAACTTATTTAAGTCTGTTTAAGTTTCAGTCAAAGTCTACATAAACTTCATCATAATGCCTACTTTTGAGGATATCTGTAAGTAAATGTTTCACAGAGTGAAGAGCTTTTGCATTTATTATTTTCAAGAATTACTCCTCAAAGTAATTCTTCTTTGGTTATTATGTTACTTGGAATATTTTTTCATTTAAAAGCGTTTCTCTATACACACCAATATCGTTCATCTCAAAAAAATATTCAGAGCAAATTACTTCACTTATCTATGTTCTATTTTTCAGGCATGCCATTGAAGACCGTAGTGAGGAAGAGTTTGGAGAGACTTTCTAAATCTCCTCTGCAGTCCCTAAATTCTCTGGAAGAGGCCAATATACTTATGCAAGAGGTTGCGTACTTTACGGAGGGGCTGAATGAGAAGAGTAACCAAGGAATATGCATAACGAGGATCACTGGAAAGCTTTTGATCTGGATAAAGATCTCTCTTTCGAAGGTAAAATTCCTCTGATGATGTAATAAATCTGTAGCTACCATAAGTAATGTGTGTCCGTCATTTATTAATATGTTTATAATACATGCATTAATTTTTTAACTCTGGAAAAAGTTCATTTTAGGAAACACGTGCATTTAATTAATATCAATATTCTTCTTCCAGATTTCAGATCCTGAGAGACTTCTATTCAACCTGGAGGTCCTCAGCAGAATGTGTGAAATAGTTCCGGATTTAATGCTTCCTTTCATCCATATCGAATTACCGCACAGCATAGAAACTATAAGGAAGACGGCTATGCACACTGTGAGTTGATAGTTTTCGATAAATTTTTATCATAAAGTAAATACAAAGATTTTACAGAAATTTTACCACTTTTAAACATCATGTTTACATTGTAATTAGGGAAGTGGTTTGGTCACATAAAGATGTGGGTGCATTATTCTATTTAATAAACTGTATGTAAAAATAATTTTTCTAATTCTTTTAATGAATTACATAGAATATACTCCTCTTTCAATAATATTTAAAAAATACGAGGTTTTAATCTAATTTTATTTCAGATAAAAAAGAAAAAGGCACTTAATCCTGAAGAAAAGTACCAACATAGCAGTATTTTGGTTGGAAAAGAGGAATATGCCGAAGAAACTAAGAATTTATTCAACCACTTACAAAAAAAAATCTCCAAATGTGATTATTGTGACGAAGCGAAAGACTCTAATTTAACATCAAATGATCAAGCCAGCAATCAGAAGAGGAAAAGGAGACTTTCTGATTCGGAAAACGGGTCCAGTTCTTCTGATGGAAGAAGTTCTCAGGGTTCTGAAAATGGGGTTGACGACCAGAATGCCTACCTAGAAGAAATTAAGAATAGCAGTGGTCTTTCTGCTACTTATAAGGTGTCTGGTCGACCAACATCTATCAAAAAATTCGGTACGACTTCCAATGGGAGAACTACTATTCTCCTATCAGAAGCGCTAGCTCCTCAACCTAAGAAAAGAGGAATTCAGAGTAGATTTAAATACTGATGCCTTGAGAATTGTATTGTTTGGAGATTTTTTTTACCGAGTCACATGTTAGAGGCCTATTTTAGGATAACTAAAATATCTGTTCTCCCTTCCGATCTTTTGAATTGTTGAGCTTCGTAGTGAATGTTTTTATACTTTTAGGATCACTAAAATCTCTATTTTTCACAAAATAATGACCAGTTTTTATGTTTTAACGTTACTAATATTATAATTTTACCTCTCGATTCAGTTGGTGCATTTTTAGTGAACTTTAGTGTTTGTATATATTGTTTGTTTGGTTTCTTGTATATGTAACAATTTTATATTTCTAATATATTATGTTCGATGTAAATAATGCCGATTGAAATAAATAATGAACTTTTAATTAAATTTTTCATTCTTTCTCCTAAAAATTTATCTCAAAATAAATTTCGAAAATAGTAAATTCAAGCCACTGCAATTGTTAGAAGAATTTAAATAATAAAGTATTTAATTCTAAAATTACAGTTTTCTTTCCAATGCTGAAATATGCCTTTCTAGTTCTATTCTATCGACAACACTGTATTAAATCACAACAAGCAATTTCCATGAAACTTCTCCATTGTTTGAGTATCAAATAATTAGTAAAGCTTATATCACGACCTGAGATGCGGTCACAATTTTAGGTTCTACATGTAGGTACATACATGAGAAAGAAACCGGAAACTAAATCTTCTTTACTTATTTACGGATTAGTGACAACTTAAGACTATTGTAAGATTTTTCATCAGCTTACGGTCATGATTATGGCTATGACAATATGCTTTCTAAATCATAGATCTTAGGAATATCATAGACGAAACAAAATGAAATGGTGTCTAATACTATATGCCGCCGGTTTAGAACGATTCAATACCATTAAATTATCTCTGTCTATAATATTTTAAGGATCGATGATTTTAAAAGCATATAGTCATAACCCTACTCATGATATTTAAATTCAGTACTATCTTTTAAATTGTTAAAAATCGAACATCACTAGATGTTAATATCTATCACTAGATGTTAATATCCACCACTAGATGTTAATATCCATCACTAGATGTTAATATCCACCAATAGATGTTAATATCCACCAATAGATGTTAATATCCATCACTAGATGTTAATATCCATCACTAGATGTTAATATCCATCACTAGATGTTAATATCCATAACTAGATGTTAATATCCATCACTAGATGTTAATATCCACCAATAGATGTTAATATCCACCAATAGATGTTAATATCCACCAATAGATGTTAATATCCACCACTAGATGTTAATATCCATAACTAGATGTTAATATCCATAACTAGATGTTAATATCCATAACTAGATGTTAATATCCATCATGTGGTGATGTACTTATCTCCCGGTAGGTGTCTCCGTAGACCAAAACTTTTAATTTGTTGGTAACTGCAGAAAGGAGAAGTACAAGTTAGACAGTGGAGAGAAGTTGAAGATAGGAAAGACGGTGAAGAGAGATGGGTAAATTGAAGGAGAATTATGAGATGGTATGAAATATAATAGGTAGTTACTAGGTAGATAATATGTTCTCTAAATCCTCTGTTCCTATTTAGATAGGGAGAGGCTCTATATTAATATACACTGAAAAAATACGAGTTTGTTCAGTTTGTCTCAAAACTGGCTCAAAAAAATGTGAGTCAATTTGACTCATCCTAGTATTTCACTCAAAAGCCAAAAGTCCTAATTAATAGTCAGATTGACTCAAGTAGAAACAATTAATAATAAAGACTCCAATATTGGAGTTTTGACTCAAGCGATGAGTCAGGCTGACTCGCAATTTTTTCTCAGTGTACAAAGTACGAAGAATGGGGAAATATTGGCTAACTGAACGATGTATCATAGTAACTATTGCAAATATGTTATACTAATCAGCTCATCATTTCTAATATTTAATTTATCTCTATATTGAACTCAGTAATTTATTTACGAAATTCTCCATCACTCGTATCTGTTGCTATCAATTAACTCTGCAAATTAGGTGTCTGTGCTGACTAACGTCAGACCAGTGCATAGGACTGCAGTGATTAACAGACCTGCATTGAACATTCCAACAGACCTGCATTGAACATTCCATCAGACAACAATCAGCGGCAAACATTTCAGAGTCAAGAATGAATCTTCGAAATGGTTAAGAGTGGAAATATCCAGAAAAAATTTTTGAGCCTAAATCAAGGCAAAAATTCAGAAACAAATATTTCAGTAAATTAAAATGTGATCATCATTAGCAGAAGAAATTAATGATATTTGAATGACAGATTAAATTTTCTTAAAAAAATAACGGCATCGGGTTTGAAATGATACCTTAAAATAATTACTGTAATTATCCATATGCGTGAAACCTTATAATTATAATTGATTCTTTTACTTTGCAAGGTGATTAAGTAAATTCTGTTTTATGAATATCGAAACCTACTTTTTTGTTAATCCACACATGGTCTGTTCCTTCAGATTCAGTATTGAGCAATTTTGAATTATTGATAGTGGTTGAATAGCTGAACATTTTAATGAATAGGAAACATCCCTATTTCTCTTTATAAAATAATTCCCCATTCAATGTCACTATTTTTTTACCTAAAAGATGTTGCTATATAGTATTTCAGTTGCTAGATGTCGCTATACTTTTTAGTTGTCAGATGTCGCTTTAGTGTTACAATTGCTATATATGTCTCTATAGTTTTTCAAATGTTAGGTATCAGTATCACTATACTACAGCTGTCATGAATCGCTATAGTGTCATCCGTGTTAGATATTGCTATATTGTTACGGTAGCTAGATGTCGCTATATTGTTTCAGTTGCTAGATGTCGCTATAGTGTTACATACTTACAGTTGCTAGATGTCTCTATAGTGTTTCAGTTGCTAGATGTCTCTATAGTGTTTCAGTTGCTAGATGTCGCTATAGTGTTACATACTTACAGTTGCTAGATGTCGCTATAGTGTTTCAGTTGCTAGATGTCGCTATAGTGTTACATACTCACAATTGCTTGCTAGATGTCGCTATAGTGTTACATACTTACAGTTGCTAGATGTCGCTATAGTGTTTCAGTTGCTAGATGTGGCTATAGTGTTACCAAGGTATATTAACTACAAGGTAGAGTATTGCGCAGGTTCATATCAAGATGATTACAGTTTTGTTGTGAAAGACGCTGGCTGGTGTGCGGCCGTGTGCCCCATGATAATTATTTTTACATAGAAACAAGGTCTGTTATTCATTCTTTTTTGAATAAAATGCCTTTCAACTTGTTTTTTTGGACTAAACTGGCTGTATTCAGCATTGTGAAAACTTTTCATATATTTTTTAGTAAGGTTTAATAGGGAAAAACGTATTGTTTTTCTTCAAAGTACGTTTATGTAAGAGCTGTCGATCCTGTCTCTTCTTATCCTGTCTATTTCTCCCTAATTCCTACATTTTTAAAAAACCTAAATAATTTAATCAGAACAATGACACTTTTTTCATTGCATCCGCACACAGCACAAACAACCACGGCAAAAATTCTTATATACAAATAACTAATTAAGTCGCTGTATCTATTATTGCAGGGGCACACGGCCGTTTGTTCGTATGTGCGTATTTGTTTATGCGCAGAGGAGTCTAAAATTTGTATCAAGGCGTAGCATACCTTGTTAAGTTAATATACCTTGAGTGTTACATACTCACAGTTGCTAGATGTCGCTATAGTGTTACATACTCACAGTTGCTAGATGTCGCTATAGTGTTACATACTCACAGTTGCTAGATGTCTATACACTTTTATTAAAGTCGCAATAATTCGCTATATTTGTACAGTTGGTAGAAATCGCTGTTGTGTTACCGTTGCTACAAGTCGTTCTACTATTGCCAAGTGTCGCTATATTGTTCTCATAGGGAGTTGCAAATTAAGACGTAAAGGTGCATCGCTTCTGTCTCTGAACTCTCGTAAAGTTGTTATTTCTCATTCTTTACAGGCGTTAAACTGAGGCAAATTGAACACCTGGGACGTAATGTACGGAATGATATTATTGTTGCCATTTGTAAACTCTAGGTAAAAACAATAAACTACATAACGGCAACATATGTGGAGAGTCCATTCATAATTCCGAAACTGAAATTTCAGAGACAGAAATTTCTGGTCACCTAAAATATTGCAGCAAGTAAAAAAAACGGACAGATAAACAACAGACACTTTCTTTCAGTTTTTGTAAATATTTCTTTTAGTTTTATAAATATGTAATCTTATAAATGATTATACATTAGTGATGTATAAAGCAATATGAACGATCCATTTTTAGGTTGTGAAGAACAAGTTATTAAAAAATAGAATTTTTTTGCTTAAAACCTTCTGCTTAAATTTATGATTCCGAAATATTATTCGAAGTAAAGTTAAGGATCAGAATTTAACCAAGTAATGATAACGAACACTGTTCCGTTTTCTTTACTTGTCCCAAAATATTATTCAAAATAAAACATTCAATTAATTGGTATCAGTTTCTAAAATTAATTTAAATATTTTTGATATAATAACTTATCCTAATTCATATATTTTTTTTCTAATCACAACTCTTAGTTGAATTCAAATCTTCTCTATTTTAACTCTAACTAATTACTGTTCATTAAATTCTTATTAACTTCATAGGATACAATTTGATGACTTCCTTCCTCATTTCTTGGAGATTTTCCGGTTAAGAAAGAAAAAGAATTCAAGTCTGACCAAAGACTTCTTATAATGAATTGAAGCTATATAATTTGCTGTTTAATTAGAAAAAATGTAAACGTTGAGAATTAAGAAGAGATAGGAAATTTCTTACCATTATAATAACAATAAGTCTTCAGGTTTTAATTTCAATCGCCTTTTGATCCTAAAGATCGAATTCTCCAAAACTAAATCATTTACTCCAGTCTGTCAAAGAAGTTAAAATTTGGCAATTAATTTACGAGTTTATTAGTTGTTCCATTATTTGTTTGCAAATCATTTAGAATGCAGATTAATTAATAAATGAACTCATTTAAATATTAATGCAAATAACATTTCAATCAGATATTTTAGTGCGTGGCATTGATTTATTAATAACAAATAAGGCATGTTTCGTGCAATTGAAATATAATTAGTGATTCCAGTTACTTAATTTCACTACTTTCTTGAATCCATTAAATATTTAAATAGTTTGGTTATAGAAAATATATATATATTTATTTTCAATTTCATTAATATTTACTTTTATTGTTCGTATTCTTCAAGTTTGAATGCAATAAATAATACAGTAATACTGAACCCGAATACAGGATTAAATATTTAAAACATTACCGTATGCTTGCATTGTAGAATTGAAGTAACTACCCAGTTCAAATATTTTATTGTGAATTTAATTATAAACTCAATGTATTCATTATTCATTTTCAATTCACATAGTTTCCTTCATGAAAATCCTTATAAAATTCATTCAAATATTAACCACATTTAAAATAAGTTTTATTTTATTAAAATACAGTTATTATATCTTTAACAATAGGCTTTACATTTCCTGTATCCTGGAATTCCACAAGGAATAAGTTTATCGAGTCTCAGGTATTCCAAGATATGGAATATATTCCCACTGAGCTTATTTAAACTTTCTGGAACTTTGGAATGGCTTTGTACTTTTTTTAAATGTTCAAAGAGCAAATATTGTAAATGGAATGATGTTCAAAAGAACATATTGAAAGAAAAAGTTTCTGGGGAAATTCTACGTACCTGTATATATCATTTCGATTACAGTACTGCTATAATAGTTTACCGCTATAATAGTTTTAATTGTTTAATAGTTACTGGCACTGGTGGATTTTAGGGCCTTAGGTAGGCCTACCGTAGGGTCTAAGGTAGGCCTACCGTAGGGTCTTAGATAGGCCTACCGTAGGGTCTAAGGTAGGCCTACCGTAGGGTCTTAGATAGGCCTACCGTAGGGTCTAAGATAGGCCTACCGTAGGGTCTTAGATAGGCCTACCGTAGGGTCTAAGGTAGGCCTACCGTAGGGTCTTAGATAGGCCTACCGTAGGGTCTAAGATAGGCCTACCGTAGGGTCTTAGATAGGCCCTACTAATTATCAAAGGGGGAGTAATAACCATTGTACCAACTTTGGAAAAGGAGATGCAAAGAACCGTGTATCCTGTTACGGGGATTGTTTGGGGAGAGAATTTGTTAGGTTAATAAGCCATTTATTCATTTAATTAATCTTTTATGATTTGACGATTATATATTTCCATTCAAAATTACTTATATACTTAAATCGTGCTTATTAATTTCACTTGTAACCCCATTGTTCAATGGTGTTAGCAAGAATCTTAACACTTTCCTCGAATTACCCACAGGAATCACTTATAGGCTCACTATTATATTTTAGGTATATTCTAGAGTATCCTAACTACCTAGAATAAAGTGACTACCTGTAAGCTATAGTATCCTAGTTACCATTATCACTCTCATTTAATACAAAGGCTTTACTTAGGCTTTACAACACAGGCTTTACTTGTTGAGGTTATAGTCTCGCACAGCTCATAAGGAGAATGTTTAACCCCTCCCTAACGATCATATTCACTTTGCTGAAGGAAATTATATCTTCATTCTCATCGCAATTTGATGAGACCTTAGTTTTTATTGTCAACATTTGCTCGAGTTGAGATTCTATTAAAAATTAATAGGTAACTGGAAACTGTAATAATGTAATTTAGTTATTAGATTATGTAAATAATAGTAAGAAATTCGGTGATTAATATGGGTTAACAATCTTATATAGAACAAACCGTATTTTTAAGGACATTTCATATTCTAGTTTGCTTTTGAATTTGAGATGAATTATTTACTATTTTGTTAATTTCAATACATATTCATCTTTGTATTATGTACGGTTTATTCGATCTGTATATTTGCAGTTGTTTGTTAACTTGATCTGTTCGATAACTAAGTATTTTCCCTAAATTGTACACAATTAATTCTAATATTCAATACTTCTTACAGTTGAACTGTACTTACACAATCTATTCAGTTAGATTGCTTTTGTTTTGATAATTATATACTGGGAATGAAAATAGATAAATTAGTTGCAATTACCGGCAGGTTCCACTTTTACTACACCCCGCTTTAATTCAAGCGGACATAATTGCCAGTCACTTCTCGAAATTATTACGTATAAATGGAAAACGGAGACCATTTTTGTGTTGTTTATTTCACAGTAACTGCAATAAAGATCAAATTATTATTAAGATGAGGTTATAAGAAGAAATTGGTGCAGAAGTTAGTCTTTATACCAAAAGAAACTTTTAATTCATTCCCTACTTTGAGCTTTCACCGCAATATACGCCAAGTCGAGCCCTCACTACCATTTTCTTTTAATCTAACTCATAGAAAATGAAATGTTTAAGGAATTACAATTATATAATAACTTCGAGTCATGTCTCACTTTTATTACCATATGAATTAGTATGAGTAGTGATTTTGGTTACAAAAGTGGATCATCACTCTTGCATACAATATTCTTCCCTTTTATATTATTTGTTTTCTTTATACACATCTTTTTTCCTTATTTAGCCCCAATGTTCCGTTAAACATCAAATAAATTCAACATCCAAGAGTGTATAAGTTGATATTGTAATAATGATCGAGTGAACTGGAAGAATGTTCTAATGGTTTGATTCATGGCTTCTCAGGCAAGTTATGGGCATCGTAAAATGATTTGTGAGAGAGAGAAAGCATCTTGACTTGCTTTCGGAGACATGCTTTGGGAAAAAGGAAATTTTGCTCACCCAACAATTATAGTGTCATAATTCGATAGAGCTTAATAATTTATTGAAGAATGTGGTGCACAATAAAAATATTCTTTCTTCTTATCTATATCAAAATATTCTGATAGTCTTGTTTTTAGTCCAAAACAGATTCTTCAAAGCCCTAAATGTTCAAAATTAATATTGTTGAAGTATATGTATAGATATAATTTATACGCAGAAAAATATGAATATGTATGAAAAGTAGAAATAAAAATGAATGATTTTTCAAAAAATAACCAATTACTTCAACCATTGTGATTGATTCTAATCCTATCGCTGTATTTACTGCTCTAAATTGATCCTCCAAACCTTAGATATATTACCGAGTCAATAGAAAATATTATTTTCGAAATTAAATGAGATAAATTATACAGAAAGGAAAGAGCATTTATTTATTGACAAATTTATTTATTTGAAAATAAATAAATTTTTATTAATTTTTAAAATTATTCCTATATCCACATCTAGCTCACAATTTTATCCAGGTGTGAATGTATGGTAGTCATTTTTCAATTGTCAATATTCTAATATATTGTTACAACATTGCTAATATTGTTACAACATTGTCAATATTGTTACAACATTGCCAATATTGTTACAACCTTGCCAATATTGTTATAACATTGTCAATATTGTTACAACATTGCCAATATTGTTACAACATTGCCAATATTGTTACAACATTGTCAATATTGCTATAACATTGCCAATATTGCTATAACATTGCCAATATTGTTACAACATTGCCAATATTGTTATAACATTGTCAATATTGTTACAACCTTGCCAATATTGTTACAACATTGCCAGTATTGCTATAACATTGCCAATATTGTTACAACATTGCCAATATTGTAACAACATTGTCAATATTGTTATAACATTGCCAATATTGTAACAACATTGTCAATATTGTTATAACATTGCCAATATTGTTACAACATCGCCAATATTGTTACAACATTGTCAATATTGTTATATTTTATATGTTTGTTATATATGTTATATGTACTTTTATATGTTTTATATGTTGTTTGTGTGTACTGTAGACTGTAGTACTTTATGACATGAATAATCTACAACATTCGCTTCATCTGTTTTCTTGTCTGTTTGTGTGATTAGTTTTTGCAGAGATGTGACATTTGTCACCGCAACTCCTTCTGTCTAACAATATTGACATGTTTTCCTGGTTGTCTTTTCGCATATTCCTTTCCATTGCTATATCCCAGGCAAGAAGGATTTATCCCTGGGATTATATGGGAATATCCCTGGGAAGAAGTTTTTAATCTTGGGTATTATGGGAATATATCCTAGGCAAGAAGGATTTATTCCTGGGATAGTAAGGGGTTATATCCCAGGCAAGAAGGATTTATTCCTGGGATTATATGGGAATATCCCTGGGAAGAAGTTTTTAATCTTGGGTATTATGGGAATATATCCTAGGCAAGAAGGATTTATTCCTGGGATAGTAAGGGGTTATATCCCAGGCAAGAAGGATTTATTCCTGGGATATTAAGGGAATAACCCAGGCAAGAAGGATTTATTCCTGGGATATTAAGGGAATAACCTAGGCCAGAAGGATTTATTCTTGGGATAATAAAGGAATAACCTAGGCCAGAAGGATTTATTCCTGGGATATTGAAGGAATAACCTAGGCTAGAAGGATTTATTCCTGGGATATTGAAGGAATAACCTAGGCTAGAAGGATTTATTCCTGGGATAGTAAGGAAAATCTCAGGAATAAATCCTTCTTGCGTGGGATAGTGTAAGTTACGCAATACCGACCAAATTACGCAATACTATAAAAAGGGTGGCTCATATATTGAGGCCAAAAACAAAAATTTTCGAAATCAAATTGTCATTAGTGCGGAAAAGTTGCGAAATGATGAGTAAAAACTCTGTGCAAAGTCTTAGCTCAATCAATTAACATCTTGAGGTTCTGCACGACGCTTGAAATATAATTGTATAAATATATCTAATGTTTTTATAATTTTGCAATTTTAATGCACTTAGGGCAAAGTTACCAACTTTCCTTAGTTTTCATGGTATTTTTAAGTCTATTAGCTAGCTATTATGTTCGAGATTGGATCAAAATTGATAAATATTTAGAGGTTCCACAAAAGTGTATTAAATAATTTTTCATTCAAATTTTGCAAATTTTTGAGAAAAATATCACAGCTAAAATCAACACGAAGATTTTAAAGAAGAAGTGAAGCCTATTTATGATAATAAATAAGTAATAGATATCAAATACATGTAAAATAATTTCATTTACTCCATGATTAACATCATAATTTCTCGAAATACTATAACGTGTTTGAGATTAAATATGATATTATGGTTAAATTTTAAACGATATAATTAATTAATTTCCCAGAGTCTCTACATTTAACGCTATTTAGAACAAATTAGGTTCCTAAGCGAAATTTTCTTCTCAAATATCATATAATAGATTGCAGTAAGATCCTAGTTCGCGTCCCTAAATGAAATATGGACGTGAACTAAGAATTTACCTGGTTTGCAATTATCAACTATATATTTAATTCAGTTTCAATATAATTACTATATATTTTATAAGTTTGATAAAGAATTAATATTCTAAAACATTAAGTTATTAAACTGCAATTTACTTTTAAGTTCTATTTTAATTAAAAATATAGTTTCTTTTATAATACGATTTTAACATCATATTAAAATAAATTTTATGATTGCTCTATTGGATGAAAAGCAATTTCAAATGAACTAATTTTAAATATAAAAAGTAAATACTTCATTTCATTGTAA
Organism: Caprella mutica; assembly: GCA_947561585.1. Taxonomy (NCBI): domain Eukaryota; kingdom Metazoa; phylum Arthropoda; class Malacostraca; order Amphipoda; family Caprellidae; genus Caprella; species Caprella mutica. The sequence continues at coordinate 41,750 of CANNZV010002058.1, read as the reverse complement.
CGACGATTGTAATTTGAATGGATTGATTGAGTCGTTGTTTGCTTAATTAGTTTGCAGTGTTTACCATTAGTGTTTTACTTATTTTTAATATAGGGTAAGTTCATAATTATCGGTCAGTTCCACTTTTTCGGACACGTAAGAATAAAATATATAATAATCATTATTTAACTTTTATTTTAGTTGGTATCCATGATACCTGCAGGTATCATGGATACCAACTGAAATAAATAATAATTATATAGTTTTTTCTTATATTCTCGTGGAAAAAGTAGGAGGAGCTTAGCAAAAAGTCTAGTGGATATACATAAAAAACCCTGTGTGTGTACGGCCCTTAAGGAAACATTTTTGTCAAATAGATAAATAAAAATCACTGAGGAGTTAAAATCATACGAAACAATTATTAAAGTTTCGATCTTTATAAATATATTAAATTGAAAATATCATGTCGATTCATTTTATTAATAATATCATATAAAATGTCTTTTCTTTCATATCACCAAATTCTATCATTTTAACAAACAGCTTTGAATATAAAATCTTCTTCTCCAATCTACTTTTCCACTCAGAATATCAATCCATTATGATTTGCCTGCTCCTTTTCAATATAATGTGACGAGTTTAACCCTTCATACCAAATAAATCTCTTTAACCCGTACATGAGGGTGTCCTTATTTTGGGACAGCAATCTGTAGATGTGGCACATCAGCAAAGTTAAAGTTAAGTAACCGTTTACGGGTTAAACCAACACCCTTTGGTTTGACATCCATCACCCAGATTGGAATTACCCATCCCATTCTTGCAATTGGTTCTGAATAGCACAGTGGCTTTCGACCATGACGAATAGTTTCATCATTGTCTTCCATATGGTCAGAGTTAAGTGTGTATTGTAGATTGCCATTTTTCATATATATTAATTTAATTTCATAGAAGATATATAAATTTCCAATAGCACGACGTTGAATTTAGACGCAGTGAAATAGAAGGCATCTATTTGGCCCACCGTCAATTGCTCCTATTTTGCTCTAGTTTTTGAAATTAATTATCAATATTTCATTATTATTATTTTCAAGACAGTTTTATTATACCAATGTGTAACTGAATCGAATATTTTTCATATTTAGAATTAAATTTATTAAAAATATACATGTCATTTCACTATCATTTCCTAACAACTAAAATCAATATACTTCACATATTGTTTCAATATAAAGATTCTCTCATATACTTGCATGAAACTTTATTTCCGTTAAATAATAGTCTTCAGCTTCATGAATATTCATTGTTTGTTCACGAAGCTAATTTTAAATTGGTCCTCTCCTTTCTGTTCAAATTTAGATGTTCTTTGCTGACTGGTTTAAAGCCTTACTAATTTACATTAAATCTCCGTAGTGACACCAAACTCCTGTAAGGCGACAATTTACACCCACTGGTTTAAACTCGGGGACATTACCCTATTTGCTGCTGCTGTGTAGTGGGCCCTGAACGGTTACTATATTCTCAAAATTTCTATTTTAGTTAAATCACGAGCACTGATAGATTATAAATTAAATATAGCTAGATAATATACACACTAGATAATATACCATAATATACACCAAGTAGTGCAGTTGATTATACATTTATATGTATATATATTTAGCTGTACTTTATTTAAACTGTATACTAGCTGTACTTTACATATATATATATATTTAGCTGTACTTTATTTAAACTGTATATCTAGCTGTACTTTACAGATCTGTATATCTAGCTGTACTTTATTTAAACTGTATATTAGCTGTACATTACATATATATATATTTTTAGCTGTACTTTATTCAAACTGTATATCTAGCTGTACTTTACAGATCTGTATATCTAGCTGTACTTTATTTAAACTGTAAATCTAGCTGTACTTTACATATCTGTATATTTACGCTGTACTTTATTTGAACTGTATATCTAGCTGTACTTTACAAATCTGTATATTTAGCTGTACTTAACTTAAACTGTATATCTAGCTGTACTTTACATATATATCTGTATATTTAGCTGTACTTTACTTAAACTGTATATCTAGCTGTACTTTACATATCTGTATATCTAGCTGTACTTTACATTTCTGTATATTTTGCTGTACTTTAATTAAACTGTATACTAGCTGTACTTTACATATCTGTATATTTAGCTGTACTTTATTTAAACTTTATGCTAGCTGTACTTTACATATCTGTATAGCTAGCTGTACTTTACATTTCTGTATATTTTGCTGTACTTTAATTAAACTGTATACTAGCTGTACTTTACATATCTGTATATTTAGCTGTACTTTATTTAAACTGTATATCTAGCTGTACTTTACATATCTGTATATTTAGCTGTAATTTATTTAAACTGTATATCTAGCTGTACTTTACATATCTGTATATCTAGCTGTACTTTATTTAAACTGTATATCTAGCTGTACTTTATTTAAACTGTATATCTAGCTGTACTTTACATATCTGTATATCTAGCTGTACTTTATTTAAACTGTATATCTAGCTGCACTTTATTTAAACTGTATATCTAGCTGTACTTTATTTAAACTGTATATCTAGCTGTACTTTACATATCTGTATATTTAGCAGTACCTACTTTATTTAAACTTTGCTGTACAATGTACATATAAAGTAAAAATAAAGCTACATTACATTTAGAGTACAGCTAAATTTCCATATACACTGCAACTAAGTAAAGAAGATATTTCGGAAATTTTAATCCGGAAATTTTATGGCCATACCAATCTGCCAAATGTGAAATCAAAGGGAAACACGAATTGCTGAGTGCATGGAATTTTATTTGTATATCTATGTTATGGAGTTGCCTATTGGTGTATTAATGTTATGGAGTTGCCTATTGGTGTATTAATGTTATGGAGTTGCCTATTAGTGTAATTAATGTTATGGAGTTGCCTATTGGTGTATTAATGTTATGGAGTTGCCTATTGGTGTATTAATGTTATGGAGTTGCCTATTGGTGTATTAATGTTATGGAGTTGCCTATTGGTGTATTAATGTTATGGAGTTGCCCATTGGTGTAATTAATGTTATGGAGTTGCCTATTAGTGTAATTAATGTTATGGAGTTGCCTATTGGTGTATTAATGTTATGGAGTTGCCTATTGGTGTATTAATGTTATGGAGTTGCCTATTGGTGTATTAATGTTATGGAGTTGCCCATTGGTGTATTAATGTTATGGAGTTGCCCATTGGTGTAATTAATGTTATGGAGTTGCCTATTGGTGTATTAATGTTATGGAGTTGCCTATTAGTGTAATTAATGTTATGGAGTTGCCTATTGGTGTATTAATGTTATGGAGTTGCCTATTGGTGTATTAATGTTATGGAGTTGCCTATTGGTGTATTAATGTTATGGAGTTGCCTATTTGTGTATTAATGTTATGGAGTTGCCCATTGGTGTAATTAATGTTATGGAGTTGCCTATTGGTGTATTAATGTTATGGAGTTGCCTATTAGTGTAATTAATGTTATGGAGTTGCCTATTGGTGTATTAATGTTTTGGAGGAAAATTATTAGTAAGAGGATTTATATTGAATTTATAAATATTGTAGAGAAATAATAGTTGCATTATAAATATAATGATAATAATAAAAAAATCTCAAAAATTTGATTCTTGAAATTTAATAATCTGAAGAACAAAAACAATTTATTTTTAATCTAAAGTAAATTTTCTCCTTAAATTCTCCCTAAATTTTTTTCCAAGTTTCCACCTGAATATAGCAGCCAATTTGTTCTTACTCTCTTTGTTCCTGTCAGTTCTTCTTTTTTCTAAATTACAATTCCTTTTGATGATTCCTATTTCTATGCTAATTCCTAGTCTGATTCCCGTGCTTAGGTAGGATACTCTGGAGATCCTCACAAGGAATCCTTCAGGATATTTAAATTGAGGAGTAAGGATGGGATGAAGGCATATTTATACTTTAAAACCCTATTCACAAGAGCGTTTTTGAAGCGTTTTCACCGCTCAAAACGCGTCTCGTAACATGGATACATATGAAATGGGGTTAACAATAATATCCCCAGAGTCAAAAACGCTGTGAAAACGCAAGTGTGAAGGTTGTTATTAAGAACAACCTATCAATGTAAGTGATAATAGTATTAATTAGAGAGAAAATTAATACTATTATCACTTACATTGACAGGTTGTTCTTATATCCCAAGAGTAAATCTTTTTTTACGTGGAAAGAAAACGTAGGTTTTTTCTGTAAAGTTCTGGAAGATCATTGGGAATTATTTTCCTTAGTTTTTGTTCTTAACTATTTTCCTTTTGAATATTTTTACGAAACCATTGAATATTAATTTTTTCCATTCTCCGAGATAAATAATTTGAATTAGTTTCATTTAAATGGATAAGTAATTTGTGATAATAATGAACAGTTTAATCAATTAAAAATTCCTGAAAATAAATCAAATTCAAAATAATAGAACTTCGTAAATAAATAAATAGATAAATTGTAAATAATAAAGGGGTTTAATTTTATAATTAAACCCCTTTAATTTTTTATACACTCTTCGATCCTCCACCTCTCCAACACGTAAGACCAATTTACGATGAAAAAAATAAAAGCGGAGGCAGTGACATGAGAGAGGAATTGCTTTTCAGCCTCAAAAATAAAGTAAAAGAGGAATGCAGTCACTTACTGTGTGGCAATTCTAGGGCAACTACTAAGTACATTTGAGTAATTTCATGCGAGAAATTCTTACACAATAACTCTACGGTATTTACTAACACCATTTCAGTAACTTTCTTTCATGTGACGTAAAATGTTAACTTCTATAGTTTTCCACATTATCTTATCTACTCAATGCATTAATTACTATCAAATATCAACAATAAATAAACCATTAAGGAGATATTTCTACCTGGATGTTCTCTAGTTTTCTCTCATTCTCTCTTTTTTTTAGACATAAAATTTAGTTATAACAATTCAATAAGAGACTCTGTGACGTTGTTTGTACATCACTCTCAGGATGAGAACATGTTAGGAATAACTAATGTATGTGATGGGTAAAACAACTGAAAACAGTTGTTTTTACTAACCCCTCCCCCCCCCCTGCAATGTTTGGTGGTGAAAAAGTGTTTACTTTACCGTTTTTTACTATAAAATAAGTATACGTTGTTTGTCATATTTTCGGCGAAAGTGTCGTGCGGTGAAATGACATAGAACCGTAATAATTTAATAATATTATGTATTATGTTATAATTTTATGTTTAATGTTATAATTTTATGTTTAATGTTAAAATTTAAGGTTAATGTTATAATTTTATGTTTAATGTTAAAATTTAAGGTTAATGTTATAATTTTATGTTAAATTTTATAATTTTATGTTTAATGTTATAATTTTATGTTTAATGTTATAATTTTATGTTTAATGTTATAATATTATGTGTTATGTAATAATTTTATGTTTAATGTTATAATTTTATGTGTTATGTAATAATTTTATTTATGATGTTATTATTTTATGTAAAATGTTATAACTTTATGTATAATATTATTTATTGGTTATTTATACAAATCCGATCCATAAAACTTGAATGGGTACTCGTAGAGCTTTGCCTTTTATAAATGACCTTGACCATTCTATATTCTATGAGTTATGAAGGACCATGACCTTTGACCCAATCGGTCTCACAATCTAATATAGTTAATGGTACCTAGAAAATGACCAATCGTCCCACCAAATTATCCCTTCCTAAACTTAAACACAGGTATCGTTATCTCTTTCACCGATAGTACATAATTATGTTAATTATCTAAATTCAAACCCATATCGAAGTTCGTTAGAACTTTTGGGGCAGCAATTAAATGGTTTTGCGATATATTACAAGTACTCAAGAAAGAGTACTAAAGTGCTGAAAACAGAAACATGACTCATCAAAAATTATTTAGTGTGTCTCTGATGAGACGCAGTTGCTTAGTAAAAACAGTCTGTATTTATTCCGGAATGAATTGACAGTTGGAGCATTTTTATTTCACAAATTTGGTCCACTATAGTAAAGAGACTTCAGGCACTGGGTGAGCCACTGATACGAGACAGATGCGTTATTATGTGATCAAGTGATGTAATTGTGGTTAAGATAGGCTATTGTACCTGGAATATGATTCCTAAACAAATGAACTCCAAGTGCAAATTTATTCATATCATCGACTCTAATGGTGCGTTCACGTGCTGAAGAACTCGAAGGACGTCCCTCTGTTCTACAAGAACCAATTGTTCCGGTGAGGAAGAACTTTCATCACTGTTCGTGGAACTCGACGACACTGTAGACAGTACGTCCAGCTGTCTTTCGTGACCACACAAACGTAAACAAACAAACGAAAGAGATGGAAGTAACATCTATTCTTGTTGGTAAAATAAAAAGATTGATAATTGACTGACAGAATATTACATGTTTGGAGATTAATTGATAATTAATTAAACGGTTTAAACCCACCGAAACAAATTATTGTTTATTAATTTCCCTTATTAATTAGTGATATTAATTCCTAAACCGCGGAATCGTACACATTGTAGTGGTAGCACAGGAACGCTAACCGAGGGACCGTACTTTGTACCTTAAAGGAACGTTCTTCGAGTTCTTCAGCACGGGAACGCACCATTAGTATCCTACACTTGAAGAAAACTGGTTTAGTATGAGCTAAATATTCAGATGAGTTATAGTATGTATGTATCAGTTAACAAAGGTATCTCTTTCACTGATAGTACACATTTAAATACTATCGTCTATGTACTATCCGTTAACAAAGGCATCGTCTATGTACTATCAGTTAACAAAAGTATCGTCTATGTACTATCAGTTAACAAAAGTATCGTCTATGTACTATCAGTTAACAAAGGCATCTCCATTAGGCATCATTTGCATCACAAAGGAGGATGTAATTGATTCATTTCTGTAGCACTGATACAAGCCTTTGATTGTTCGGTTAATAAATACCATTGATATAATAGATAATATATTAAAATTAAACAATAATAATTACTCATTATTTGTAGTCAAATAAATTGATATAAATGACTTTTTTATATTTAATTTTTTGTAAATTGTTTTTGAATTTTTCATTGCAAAAGAAACTGATTACAATACAGTCTTATAATATTAAATTTTTGCGAGGTAATTTAAATACAAAAGAAATGTAAAATAAATAAATATAAGTAATTTCATTAAACAAATAACATTATTGTAATCATATTCCTTTGTAATTTATTCAATGAACTTAAATGATTCAGTTATTTACTGAATTTTTTTTTGGCAAACAAACAGTCTACGCTGTAGTATGAAACCGAAATTATCGTAAATACCGAAAAAAAAAATCCCAAAATGTCACAAGTTTCACCCTATCCTGTTAATTTTTCAATGTGAAAGAAAATCTTGTAAGTACTTCAGCTTTTCCCATTGTGTCCAAATGATGAGTTTGAAAGTTACCATTCAAATAACTATTGCTGTTAATAGGCATTATGGCATTAAAAGTTTTCAACTTGTAGTTTAAGTGCCGTGTTCGGAACTTACCAAACTGTGTTCGAAAGGAAAGTTAGGGCTATTATGCACCCATGATACTGAGCCTTAAACTAAAAAAAAAAGAGTTTATTTCTCGATTTAGTAGATAAAGTTTTGAATGAAAATAATGTATGAAATATTATATAAAACAAACAAGTTTTATACGTATTCTTTCTATCTCAAATTACGTTCTGAATAAAATAATATTTATACATAAAAGCACTTATTTTATTTTGGGAACCGTGATAGAAAAATTAAATTATTTATAAAATTGAAATTGAATTTATGTTCATATCGCAAATTTGTGTTTGCGAATTCATCCTTCGATTCGATATAATCAAAATGATTTGTAATCACTTTCTTAGTAAACATAAACATAAATGTTTATCTAAATACAAATAAAAGAAATAACGTAACTTGTTCTCAGACTTTCTTGTATTTTCTATTTACAATTATCTGAAAACTCTGGAAATAAATAATGGTTAATTTGTCATTTCAAAGTGAGATTTTGGCCAATATTTATTTTTTGGTTTGAATTGTATATAAAGGGTCCGGTCACACCAGTGATTATGGAGCGTTTTTAACGCCCCAAAAGCGTCGCGTATCGTGGATACTTATACAATGGGTTTACCAGTAATTTCCTCAGAGTCAAAAACGCTATGAAACCGCTGTACAAAAATGCTCGTATGACCAGGAACTTACACTATTCAGAATAACTTAATTTCCATATAGGAAAAAGTATATTGTATTCTATTTGTCGAACAAAGAAATTATCAAAGTAATAAAACAATTCATATAAATGATATTTTTACTAAAGTTAGAAATGTGTAACATTTACCAAAATGTTTCGTCTACCTCAATTGAACACGAATAGGCATAAATTTCTCATTGATTTTTTCGATTCCAGATTTGCAATATCCTAAATTGTCACGTAGAACTGGAATGTTTGAGTGTAGAACGTTTCGTGAATTTCAATTCCGAATATCGCATATAAGTTTTCGTGCATGTGAAAAAAAGTATAGATATATTTCAAACTAGTGTATTTTCATATATAAATAACGGTTTTTGAACAGTATTTTGTTGATGTAGCTTAACCCGTTAAAAGTGTACTCAAAACATAAGAATTAAAAGATCATATATCAATATATTCCCGTGTGTTTCATGATTACATTTTTCATGATGAAAATGATGAAATATATACTTTTCCCTATATGTTAGATTATTACCTTTGCAAATTTGCGGAAGGTTATTTTTTACCTGGCATTTATTTATTTATCATCTAGTTATTCACATAACTCAAAAAGCGTTTTGATGGGACGATTGGTCAATGCCAATGGACCTGTTGGTACAATTTGAGGAGTGATTCAGTCAAAGATCAAGGTCAAGGCCATTTATAAATTAATAACTCAAAAGTATTCAACCAAATGGCCTGAAATTTGACGGAAAGATTGATCAATGTCCAGGAACCATTTGGTTAAATTTTGGGAACGATCCGGTCAAAGGTCAAGGTCATTTATAACTCAATAACTCATACAGTATTCAACCATATTGCATGAAACTTGGTGGGACAATTGGTCATTATTCTTTTTCCAGTTTATTAGATTTTAGGGGAGAGAATGGATCAAAGCAGCGGCGAAGGTATGTGCTCTTACGTGTGCACGTAATTGAGTTTTCCTCTATTTTCTTCTATATGATCTTTTAATATATTATTATATTTTCTTCATGCGAAAAGTAAATTAATGATTTCTTCAGATCTAAAATACTTCCTATTTATTATAATAGAATATTTGGTAAATTTCTAGTTCGCCTTCCTATTCCATTTAGAGACGTGAACTAGGAACCGATCCAAATACCTCCTTCCTAGTTCACGTCCCTATATATTTCATTTACGGACGTGAACTAGGAACCGATCCAAATGTCCACTTCCTAGTTCACGTCCCTATATATTTCATTTACGGAGGAGAACTATGAACTGATCCAAATGTCCACTTCCTAGTTCACGTCCCTATTCTACTTAGAGACGTGAACTAAGAACCGATCCAAATACCTCCTTCCTAGTTCACGTCCCTATTTCATTTAGGGACGTGAACTAGGAACCGATCCAAATACCTCCTTCCTAGTTCACGTCCCTATTTCATTTAGGGACGTGAACTAGGAACCGATCCAAATACTTCCTTCCTAGTTCATGTCCCTAAATGTAATAGGGACGTGAACTAGAAAGAGGGTAATCATAAATTAATTATTTTCTTATAATGATAAAGAATAGAAAAAAAAATAATATAGGGTATAACTACAAAATTATATTTACATAAATAATTATGTACATAATTATATTTCAATTTGTTTTTCAAAACGATATTTTTCAATTTTCTGAATTTCAATTACAAATATTCTCTTATGGTATTATTTGTATTGTAGTTAAGATACTAAATTTTCTGTCGATTCATATATTTTTGTGCATTATATTTTAATCAGATAAAAGGTAATTAGATTTAAGAAAAATTAATTTAAAATAACCCCTTCCAAGTTCATGTCCCTAAATAAAATAGGGACGTGAACTATGAATTTACCAGAATATAATTTAATATGTACATCGTAGTTGTATCTATTTTAAATATCTTATGATTGATAATATTCCTTATGTCTAAATTATTTAATTTCCTATCATATAATGTCTCATATACGTCATACAGTTCTTTTTTAACTTATTAGTTAGTTATTAAATATTTTTTAGAAAAGTACAAAAAAGGTTAAAAAAATGACTGTGATATCAAATTGATTTGAATCTGCATTTCTCTATTAAATGTTTAATTAAAATATAATTAGCCGTGTTAATTAATTCAATGGAGAAACATATCAATAATATTTGCTCATTAAAATGAACAGGTAATTATTACCTTCGCAAATTGTGCGAAGGTTGTGTTTTCGACTGCATTTATTTGTAATCTTTCATTCGCATAACTCAAAAAGTATTCAACCAATTTGCCTTAAAAAAGGTTCACAATAATATACAATAAAGATGTTTAATGAAAAGTAAAGAAAATATTCTACACTAATAAGGAATACTAAGATGTTAAATCACTGCATTTAAATAACATTTAAATATCATTTAAATATCAGTAACATTAACGCAGTCATAGACACTAATTGGGAAAGTTGGTGATTGGCAATTAGAACTTTGGACTGATAGGTGATATGGGTGGGACAAATGGAAATAAACTTCGACTATCAAAATGAAGGGAAGGTGATACTTAATTGAATTGATGTTAATTGAAGCTTTGGGTAAATAATTATGCAATGTATCCCATAATTATCTCACTTTTCTCTATTTATTACCAAAAATCTATGGCAACTAATACTATATTTAATATCAATATTATTCCCAGTTTGAAATAGACGCAGTTGATTCGATGATTTCAGTATGCCAATCTTACGTCTTCTTGTTCCTTTTTTTAAAGCTGTTGTTTCAGATTGAATACCTTTATACCTTTTATGCTGAAAATATTACTATCTACCTGGTAGCAGATAATTAAATTTCACTTATTCCGTAGCTATAATACTGTGAAAAAAATATTCTTTAAGTTAAAATGAATCTGTTTCACGCTTGTAGATACCCTGCTAATAATTTGACATTTCATGCACATAGTTACCATGTGGTTTAGTGGTTATATTGTGGCAATTAAGTATAAATATGTGTTATACACATTAAATCTATCTAACGATAATAAGGACATATAAGAATTGGCTTATTACATTTTAAAACCATATCATAAAAATTATATAAAATGGTGATTGTATACATTAATTGACGAACCACACTCATAACATATTGTACCATACTTAAGTTACCTAATTCATAGCAACAAGTCAAATACCATACTTATAAGCTATAACAAAACATATGTTAACCCATATGTAAAACCATATACAATATACATATGGTATCCATTCCCAAAAAAATATACATAATAAACATATTTTTTAAATGAGTAAATGCCACATGGTATACACATGGAATTATTTGCAGGATATTACAGTAGAACTCCTCTATAGTGGACTCCTCTATAGTGAATGTTGAATGGACAAATTTTCTTTTTCATTTTGTCTGCCATGACTTACCATCAGTTGTAGAAAACTAATGACTATTCATGGCAGACTAAAGAAAAGATATTCACAATTCAAGGTAATTATTCTACTCATGGATTATTGTTTCACTTTTTTAATTAGGAGGCACTAAAAGCTTTACACGCTCTCAGGCCTTATAGTTTTTTGTAATAAATTTGTAAGATCAGGGAGTCCTCGGCCCTGTTCTAAATGTGAAGAGGCTATTAGATTGAATAAATAAAAACTTTCACTATAGAGGAGTTCTACTATACAGGTCTTTCCGTGTCTCTTCACAAGGACATTACAATTTGTCATCTCTTACCTAAGCTTGCGTGACGTAATCATTTATCTTTAACGAGAATACAGGGGGATATTGCTTATAAATTACATTAGAACAAACATCTTATTATATAATGAATTCACAGTTTAATATAAGAATGTGGGACTGGAGTATTCGTATATCTAGGGTAAGCCATAATTCATTATCTGAATATCGTCCATAACTGTCGATAACGATAAATATTGATTGCATTTTAATGTTAAATACGGTAATTTTATTATTACGATAAATGCGATTGGATTTTATAGATAATTGATAATTGTTTTCATCAAATATAATCAATAATGGAAAATACATGACTGGTGATTGTAAATTTTTCGACTTTGGAATAGCTTTCGAAATCTCCAGGATTCATTTTCGACTGGGTAATGCAGTAACATTTAAGTGGAATTTCAGCATATGAAACTCATTCCTTTATTTCTTCTTCTATCACTCCCACAATAGCCATAAGGTGATATTTACGGAGTATTGGTTATATTCTAGATAACTTTATCTATGTTTATGGTACTTCAGAGCTCCTGAAATGTAAACAAACGACAGGATAATAATTATGCAGACAATGCAGGGAGTGAGTCTGCATGCGTATGTATACTGCACTTATTAGTGTTCGTAAGTTATGATTAGGAAAGACTTTGTTTGTTTGGCAATGTTCACGGAGATCAAATAAGTCGGTCACGACATATCTCTCTGCAGTGGATTACCGTATATTAATATATCATTATTGTAGAAGTTAATGTTGCTGGAAATTATATTAATAAACATATTATCCGAAAGATAAATCTCAAATTTCATCAACCGTTTAGTTAATATGCATGCAATTTTTGCTAAACACCAGAAAGTTATGATTTAAGAAAATATTGTGATCAGCGCATAAGATTTTTGTGATACTGTCTCTACATTAAACCCTCTGTGCTCCGCCCACAGTTGGCTCCTCCTTCTTGCCTATAGTTATGAATTTGATATACAAATGTATTTGATGTACATTTTACGTTAGGTAGTATAGTGGCATGTGTCTTATATAGTTTCATATTTGGCAAAAAATAAACAAACGTAAAACACTCGTGGATCTCATCTTAAGAAAAAGAAAATTTTAAATGGAAATCAAACACTAAATAAGGTTTCTCTCAGCATCCAGTAAACTGAACATAACTGTTTAGTCATTTTGTTAGAGGAATTAAGAAGGACATTGTGATTATGTGTCTAATGTTATCATCAGTAAATCCTTATCCCTAATTCAAATATATAATTATGTACGATAATGATATTTTATACTATTGTATATCTATTTATACATATTAACTGTTACTTAAATAAAACAAAATGTCGCACCGCTTCCAATATTCGTAACTATAGTTTGCACCTCTGACAATGTTCGTAACTATAGTTCGAACTTCTCACAATGTTCGTAACTATAGTTCGCACTTCTCACAATGTTCGTAACTATCGTTTGCACTTCTCACAATGTTCGTAACTATAGTTCGCACCGCTCCCGATATTCGTAACTATAGTTCGCACCTCTCACAATGTTCGTAACTATAGTTCGCACCTCTCACAATGTTCGTAACTATAGTTTCCACTTCTCACAATGTTCGTAACTATAGTTCGCACTTCTCACAATGTTCGTAACTATAGTTTGCACTGCTCCCAATATTCATAACTATAGTTCGCACCTTTCACAATGTTCGTAACTATAGTTCGCACTTCTCACAATGTTCGTAACTATAGTTTGCACTGCTCCCAATATTCATAACTATAGTTCGCACCTTTCACAATGTTCGTAACTATAGTTCGCACCTCTCACAATGTTCGTAACTATAGTTTGCACTTCTCACAATGTTCGTAACTATAGTTCGCTCCTTTCACAATGTTCGTAACTATAGTTCGCACTTCTCACAATGTTCGTAACTATAGTTTGCACTGCTCCCAATATTTGTAACTATAGTTCGCACCTTTCACAATGTTCGTAACTATAGTTCACACCTCTCACAATGTTCGTAACTATAGTTCGCACTTCTCACAATGTTCGTAACTATAGTTTGCACTGCTCCCAATATTCGTAACTATAGTTCGCACCTCTCACAATGTTCGTAACTATAGTTTGCACTTCTCACAATGTTCGTAACTATAGTTTGCACTGCTCCCAATATTCATAACTATAGTTCGAACCTTTCACAATGTTCGTAACTATAGTTTGCACTTCTCACAATGTTCGTAACTATAGTTTGCACTTCTCACAATGTTCGTAACTATAGTTCGCTCCTTTCACAATGTTCGTAACTAAAGTTCGCACTTCTCACAATGTTCGTAACTATAGTTTGCACTGCTCCCAATATTCGTAACTATAGTTTGCACTTCTCACAATGTTCGTAATTATAGTTTGCACTGCTCCCAATATTCGTAACTATAGTTTGCACTGCTCCCAATATTCGTAACTATAGTTCGCACCTTTCACAATGTTCGTAACTATAGTTTGCACTTCTCACAATGTTCGTAACTATAGTTCGCACTGCTCCCAATATTCGTAACTATAGTTCGCACCTTTCACAATTTTCGTAACTATAGTTTGCACTTCTCACAATGTTCGTAACTATAGTTCGCACTGCTCCCAATATTCGTAATTATAGTTCGCACCTTTCACAATATTCGTAACTACAGTTCGCACCTCTCTCAATATTCGTAACTAAATTAAGTGATGTAATTATCTCCTGAGATCCTCTCGCTTACATTGATAATAACCAGAAGACTCTAGAGTGAACATGAATGATGCCTTTAATCATTCATAATATTGAATAGAGAATGTAATAATAAATATTGTTAAATATATTCACATATAATGTTGAACAGTGAATAGAATAATCAGTAGTTGAATAGTGAATAAAATAATCAAACATGCTCAATATATTCCCCTTTTATGTTGTATTGTGAATAGAATAATCAATAATGTTGAATATATTCCCCTTTTATGTTGTATTGTGAATAGAATAATCAATAGTTGAATATATTCCCCTTTTATGTTGTATTGTGAATAGAGTAATCAATAGTTGAATATATTCCCCTTTTATGTTGTATTGTGAATAGAATAATCAATAATGTTGAATATATTCCCCTTTTATGTTGTATTGTGAATAGAATAATCAATAATGTTGAATATATCACCATTTTATGTTGTATTGTGAATAGAATAATCAATAATGTTGAATATATCACCATTTTATGTTGAATAGTGAATAGAATAATCAATAATGTTGAATATATCACCATTTTATGTTGTATTGTGAATAGAATAATCAATAATGTTGAATATAATCACCATTAATGTTGAATAGTCAATGGATTAATATCTCTCTAATGTTATAATATTATTAGCCTCTAATACAATGTAGAGAGCTTCCTCAAAATGTTATTTATACAAGGCAAATGACCTACCTACAATAGACCCTTCACTCTCACACTGTACATAGGCTCTTAGCCCTATTTGCCTACATAGGCTCTTAGCCCTATTTACCTTCTTTTTAATTATGAATCTATTTAACGAGTATTTTAGATCTCTGCAGCAATTCGAATAAAATAGGGATTGAAACCCTGTATTCGAAACCTCAAACTTTTGCATCTGATAAATAACTCAGCGACATGATTTATATTGAGATTGTATATTCTAAAATAAATTGATTGTAATATTATAAATGAGTTAAACATGATCAAAATATCGACCATCAATGATATTGTTTAAATTTTCCAATATTTCCATAAAGTTATACTGTATTTAATTAATAAATTGGCGTTTACTTTAATATTCTGAAATATGCAGATTGCACTAATGTTTCATTTAAAATTCAATTAAACGTATAACACAATACATCTGACTCCCATATTTCCACACAATATTTACTGTTTTTACTTTTCTGGTTGGTAGGAAATTGAATTGTCTCACATGTTTCCAAAACCATTTGTGTGTTTCAAAACAAATGGTTTGGTGTGTTGCCCCTTTGCCCGAAGCTGTTTTTAGATTGGCTCTACATTATTCTGTGTAGTTTGAATTTGAAAGAGAATTCGTTTCAAAATGATATAGCTGGAGGTGTTTTAAATGAGAGAAATGAATGGTGAATATTATGATTATACTGTTACGAAATATGTACACCGTCCTTTCGCTGTAAGATAATTATTCAATAGAGATTAATTGAGTTGGAGGTTTTAAAATAGTAAGATATTGAAAAACTCTACGGAATTTACAAAGAATATTTGATTTACTTTTTATATTGTGTCTATTGATAACCAATATTGTGATTTTATTCAATAAATATACTATTTCCTTTATAATATGCCTCTATAATAATAATTATGGGATTTGGATCTAACTAAAAGTTAGTTATCAGTTTAAGGACTTTATAAATACAAATTGAGTTAATCGTGTTTACACAAACAATATTAGGTAGTAACAATTGTTATGTTTGACTTCGTAGTAATAATAGTTATGCTGGATTTCTATGTACAATATCAGTTGTTCAACATGGAAATTCAATTCCCTGAAACACTCACTTCACTAATTCAATTTATGGTAAATCTGTAGTGTTAGTCTTTGCCTTGAATTTCTCCTCATGTTTACTTGTTATATTTCGAGGTGAAAATGATAACCAAAGTGGAAATAGATTAATTTCTCTTACACTTTAAAATATGATTAATAGGTCATATTAGCTAAACTCGAGTTATTCAGCCAGTACTCTGGAATACAGAACTATTGAATATTTAATGCGAACATTCTACAAGTTACAGTAGAAGTGTATCCCCATTTGATATACACAATCATACAGAAATATGTAGTAGCACATGATTTCCCAAATCCGTTAGTTTTTGTCACAGTTCTTGTCCTGGGGAATATGATTGATGAAGAGAGTAGCTGTGATACCAAACAGAGAAAATCTACCAACGTTACAATTTCCGTTACTGCTCATCATTCAGCCGTACCACCAGATTGAAGATATGAACAAAAGAGAAAAGATGTTCAAGCAGGTTTCTAGGAATTCTTATTTCGATTGTGTATAGAATTATTTAAATTAATATATTTACAAGTTAGAAAATATTGAATATAACAAATATCTGTTTCATGAGATATTTTATTGATGTTTAAATATACAAATATACTTTAATCTTAATATCAGGATAAATACTAAACGGGAATATTTCACACAGCTGGAGTTAGTTGAACAGATCAAAGGAGAATAAAATTGTAAATGAAAATGGAGAATCTAATTTCATGTGAACAGAATTAAATTTATTGCAATTGTGTTGAAGATGAAAAAATATTGAGTACTGATAACTTTCCTAAATTCAAATAAGCATGAACACATCTTAGCAAAAGTAATTTCACATACTGACTTTTAACTGTGACGTGTCCATCACAGTAGTTATAAACACAAGAAATTGTTTGATACTTTGTTCGTGAAGCCATTTTCTTTTCTAACTTCTTTTTCAAGTCCACTTGTATTGAATTTCCTTTAGATATTAAAAATACGGTCTTTGGTTACGGAACAGAAGCCTTTACCAAATTGTTAATGTACTGAGGCATGTCGTTTTTGGACTGACAGTAGATACAAGCATGTAAATAATGCCAGACGCTAATCAAACATTCCTACACTAATTGGGGGAAGTTATTAATTGGCAATTAGGAGTTCTGATTGAAGAGTTCTCTGCTACAATTACAAACATTTAGTCCGCTGCGATACTAAGAACTCAGTTGCTATAGTAATGCTACGGGAATGGTACTTTAAAATGGATATTTTTCATATATTATTTGTAAAGATGCAATATTAAATATTCCAATATTAGTGTTTTATGAGAGGAATCATTTATGCATTAAGAAACTTTTTTTATAAGAAACTATATTTTAATAAGAAACTTTTTTTATAAGAAACTTTCTTTTTTTAAGAAACTTTCTTTTTATAAGAAACTTTTTTTTATAAGAAACTTTCTTTTTATAAGAAACTTTCTTTTTATAAGAAACTTTCTTTTCATAAGAAACTTTCTTTTTATAAGAAACTTTCTTTTTATAAGAAACTTTCTTTTTATAAGAAACTTTCTTTTTATAAGAAACTTTCTTACCAAGCATTTTCCTGCTAGGGCAACTCACGAATTATCGGTCAGTTTCACATCTTCGGTCATATAATTGGTTTAATATATAATAATATATAATTATATAATTGGTATCCATGATACCTGCAGGTATCATGGATACCAATAAAAATAGAAATAAAATAACAATTATAATATAATTTTTTCTTATATGACCGAAGATGTGAAACCAACCGATAATTCGTAATATACCCTATAGTTACTTCTCAGTACTCTGAAACCTAATTACTCTCACAGTCCTCGGAAAGTGTGTGTTTACATAGTGCATTGCTTTATGGCCAGTATTTGACAGCAGCAGGTAGGTAGGGTAAGGTAAGTGTACACTATTAGAGCACCAAGCACATCCAATCAATGTTATTTACTTTCCATCATAGCGTCCAATATGGAGATCAAAGCCGGATTTGTAATCACAGTCTACGGACATTGCACGATATGAATTAACTGTGATGATGGAACTTAGAAATAATTTGAATACAGTAGTTGTTTTATAGTTGAATGGAATTTATTAGGACTGATTAAATTGAAATACTGTATGTTTAACTTAAAGTACCATATGTCATTAAATCAATATATGTCTTGCTAATTAATCTTATCTTTATCCTTTATATTTCCTTTGTATAATTTATGTAGGTGAAATCTGCTATCTGAAATTGTAGGTCTGTATATTTATTATATGTCGAATTAATTTTTAAATAATTGAAATGAACATATAAAATTATCATATATTTGCAAAGATTTTTTTGTAATTAAATTTCATTTATAAATGCAAAATTATGGAACTTATAATAAATCCGATTTTCTTCTTTATTGACAGCATTTACATGTAATGTATTATACAATACAATTTTATTTGATAAATTAATATATTTACATGCAATTGATGCACTGCAGAGTTACACAATAACAATAATTAATATATTTACATGCAATTGATGCACTGCAGAGTTACACAATAACAATAATTAATATATTTACATGCAATTGATGCACTGCAGAGTTACACAATAACAATAATTAATATATTTACATGCAATTGATGCACTGCAGAGTTACACAATAACAATAATTAATATATTTACATGCAATTGATGCACTGCAGAGTTACACAATAACAATAATTAATATATTTACATGCAATTGATGCACTGCAGAGTTACACAATAACAATAATTAATATATTTACATGCAATTGGTACATTACAGAGTTACACAATAACAATAATTAATATATTTACATGCAATTGGTGCACTGCAGAGTTACACAATAACAATAATTAATATATTTACATGCAATTGATGCACTGCAGAGTTACACAATAACAATAATTAATATATTTACATGCAATTGGTGCACTGCAGAGTTACACAATAACAATAATTAATATATTTACATGCAATTGGTACATTACAGAGTTACACAATAACAATAATTAATATATTTACATGCAATTGGTGCACTGCAGAGTTACACAATAACAATAATTAATATATTTACATGCAATTGATGCACTGCAGAGTTACACAATAACAATAATTAATATATTTACATGCAATTGGTACATTACAGAGTTACACAATAACAATAATTAATATATTTACATGCAATTGGTGCACTGCAGAGTTACACAATAACAATAATTAATATATTTACATGCAATTGGTGCACTGCAGAGTTACACAATAACAATAATTAATATATTTACATGCAATTGGTACATTACAGAGTTACAATAGAAATTAATTTCTCACCTCAGTGTTCATTAACATTCACTGTAGAATAACTCCATTAAAATAAAACTCAATGCAATTACCGCCGGTGTTAATTAGTGCAAATTATAATTGAGTAATTTACTTAGCAGATCTCGGTAAAATGAAACAAAGTTTATTGTGGGAGTAATGCAACAATATTGTAATAAAAATGTCTATATTATTACAATATTGTGTCAATATTGTAACAACGTTATAATATTGTTACAGCATTTTGATGTAGTAGCAATTTATCACTATTGTTACAACATTACCCCGATATTGTTACAACATTACCCCAATATTGTTACAACATTACCCCAATATTGTTACAACATTACCCCGATATTGTTACAACATTACCCCGATATTGTTACAACATTAACCCGATATTGTTACAACATTAGCCCAATTTTGTTACAACATTACCCCGATATTGTTACAACATTACCCCAATATTGTTACAACATTACCCCAATATTGTTACAACATTACCCCGATATTGTTAAAACATTACCCCGATATTGTTACAACATTAACCCGATATTGTTACAACATTAGCCCAATTTTGTTACAACATTACCCCGATATTGTTACAACATTACCCCGATATTGTTACAACATCACCCCGATATTGCTACAAAATTTCTCCATGATACTATCAATATACATTTTTTGCATAGATATCATTGTAATTCATACAATTGTAATTCTGACACATCTCTTGTAAGGAAGATAATCTTTTGTTAATGTGTTTATTGTCTTTTAAGCCAATCTATGCAATACTCACCAACAGACTTCGCTTCTACAGAGACATTTTAAAGTCACATTTTAATGCTCTTTTTATTGCAGGTAGACACGCTACATTCAGGTGGTGAAAATGATAATTTACTCTAATCTCAATTTTGAAAATTTCTAATATTTTTTTATATCAAATAGTAAAATTATATTTTTCTTCAATCGCCCTTTTTGCCAGGAAGATATTAGTTAAAATAATATATTATATTTGAAATTTATCTAATATTTTCATTATATATTATAGAGATATTTGTTTTATTGCATCTGAGACTAAAATCGTACTAACTTTGATTTGATTCATTACTGTGACATAATTTGAGAAAAAATGTACCCGGTGATTCCAATATGCAATACATTTAAGGTATAGTAAATGTATATATACAGTGTAAATAATCTATAGTATATCTAATAAAAGAGAAATGAAAAATTATTACCCTGCATTTTAATTTCACATTTCTTTTTTTAGTCTACGGCATTTACAAAGAATATTTAATTTACTTTTTTCTTTACTTGATAAATGATGTAAAATAGTTCTATTTTAAATATTCCGTGATATACTATGTAAAGTATATATTTATATATATATATATATATATTATATAAAACTGTAGGATAATAATAAATGATAACAATGATTGAGAGACTATACTATACGATGGTTAGTCAGTGGGTGATGTGACACGGTAAAGAGAGCATGTGGTTTATGCAGCTCCTTAACTCGTGAAAGATAAAATCATCTTTCAATAAATTAATGACATGACATGAGTTGAATTAAATAATGAGAATTAATCATAAATTTAATTACCATATAAATACATAACGAAATGAAAGTAAATTAAAATCTGAAAGAAAAAATTATTTATTTATCGAGATTTTGATTCATTTTCATTTCATTAAGTTTTTCTATTGTAAATAGTGAGAATATTCAGAAGAAGGTGATTTATAATTCTCTTTACTGGAGAGTATCTAATTAATCAATACTAAGAATACACATTAAATTATAATATCTCCCATTTTGAGAAGAGGTAATGATTTAAACACAGACAGAGAATGAAACATTTAAATACCTACAGCGGCATTTATTATCTTCAGAAATACTTTGCCCCTTTATTGTCCACATAATGACTGCTTAAATATTATGAGATGGCCTAACTTTTTCATATCACTGTTATTAACAACCATTATATGACAATCTTGTTACAAAATACTATGGAATTAAAAAAAATAGAGCCCCCATTTGAAAAATAATATAGTGTTTTGGAATATGGAAACAATTTCATTAACGAATTAGTATATTTTACATATCAGTAGAGTAATGTATTTAATATGATGAATTTACTACATTCTTGAATAAAGGTTTGTTAATGATTAGTGATTAGTTAGAAATGACAACATTAAGATCTGTAGCTTCAGAGTACAGAGTACAGTGACTATATTATTAGTTTAATGATTTAATAGATTTCATTTTAAAAACCTCCTTTTATTTATCCACTTTAAAAACTGTACAGGGTTTTTGAACAGTAGTTGCTGAGTAGATGTTATGCATAATGGAATTATATTGATCCTAAAGTGGAAGCAAGTGATGAGCCAGTGGCCAAAATTATATCACGTCTTGCAGGACGGTTAATTCCTTATTTTGGCGTCAGTTAACTGGCAATTTCAATGGAGCAACTGTAAACTAAATAAGGTTTTCGGCATCCCGCAATCGCTACAACAATACCTCTCTCTAGTGTAGTTTATCATAACTCTATGAGTGAAAGTTGCTTCTGTCTGTCCGTCACACTAACCTATTAGCAGCTGGTAACATGGATACGAAATTATTCTGATATCAGTTCAATAATTGAATAAATATTATTATATTCATTATATTGAAGAAAGAGCATAATTATTACATAAATTGAACTTTTTCTCTGCGTAATTTTCTGACAGCAGGCCTACAATAGATAATTAAAAATAGGATGTCTCGTGAGAAAACCAAAAATATCAATAATAAATTTAGAGACAAATAAAACTTCTACATAAAAAAATACTCCTCCTTTAATTCAATCTAACTCCATTTAATTTCCCCAAAGACACTCAGTTTATTTGTAGTGACTCATCTAATTTTCTCACCGTTATTCTATTTGCAGTCCTGTGTACATCTTGAATAACTTTGCATGTTTTACGTGGGAGGAGAAAGGAGAGAAGGATTTAGTTATCCTATTGTGAACAGAAGGACTTTTGTAAAGCGAGTACAGTTGAGATATTTTTACCATTTCAAACGATGACTTAGAGTGAATATTATATAAAGTTTGTTCTACTTTTACTCATTGATTTATACTTTTTTCATGTTTTTGAACAGTCTATTTTTATCTGAAAGTTATGGTGGGGCCTTTGAGCAAGTCCCCACTTGATCTACTATGGCCCCACCTTACCTAAATTTCTGGGAAATGTCCGTCACAAATCCACAAAGCTAAACACCAGATTTTAACAACTGATGACAGTATAATCCTCTTTAATTTTTAATCTTAAGTAGCTTTAGTTTGAATAACAGACAGTTTATAATCTCCTTTAAATGGAGTCAATCACTCTGGTTTGTAGAGGAATTTTGTAGTTCCGATTGGATTTCTTTTTCACTCCAAAAGATATTCCGATCGACTAATTCGAAAATCTGTTGAGAATTTAAAATACTGAATTTCGGTCTTTTCTTGAAGGAAAAAATCCGGCGAATAGATTCTAATCTCCCAGATTTAAAACTCACGATTCTCTCTGATATTAAGAAGACGGTGTCATTTAATTCTTTTTGTATTTAGAGCTTATTTTGATTGCAGTAAATTTGAATATGAAATAAATAACAGCATCTTTAGGATGAAATTTTGATAATAATATAGCAATAACATTCAAAATAATCGATAAAAAAGATGATGGATACTAAAAATTCATTCAATTAGTGACTATTTAAGAAAATAATATTAGGACCACAAAGATGCAACAGAATTTAAAATAAATATTTCCAATCTGTTTAATAGATATAGAAGAATTTTTTTTAAATATTTATATCATGCGATTGGTTTCGAAATATTCATATTATGTATAAACGTAAATAATTTATTATCTGTCTAGTTGCAAATGTTTTTGACACATTCTCCATATGGGATCCAATGGCACTCTCTTCAGTTATCGATATCTCTTATTACTTCAAAGGGCATTCGAATCTGTGTTCTCCCTGGGATAGATATCAGTAGGTAGGATTTTTCCTTTTCCATGAATGGTTGATAAGCTTTTTGTTACAAATGATGTAATGATATTAGTAGCTTTGTAATTACTATATTTTCCCTCTAATTGATTAAACAGGGTTACGTATTTTTTTTTATAAAATCTAATATTCAACCTATTCTTCATTATTTTACAATCGATGAATTAATAATATCTTTAGAAATATGAGTAATTACTTTTATATCGCACTAAAATTCTTTGGAACGTTTTTTCCTGTAACAAATAAAAATATCGAACTAACTGAAATTAACAATCAAGTGTCTCGTATGTAGAGTATCATAATTCTTATTCGCTTTCCAATCCACTAGTTTTTTATCTCTCTGTTCATCATTGTGTGCAAATTAAAATGTTACTTTGCCCTATTTTCTGACTCTAATTATTGTCCAGAGAAATACATTCTTCTTCGCAGCCAAGAAAACTCCAGGTAAAATACTACGAGAAAGGAAATACGCCAAACTGTACGGAACAATCTAGCGCACCTCCACATTTAAGGTGGGCAACTGAATTCTTTTTGACGATTGGTCACAGAATGAGAGAAGTGAGAAAGTGTACGTATGAACATACAATATGTAGGTACAAATAATATGTATACGATATGGAACTCAGAGGGAGATGAGAGAAATATTGTGTAACTTTCAGAGACAGGTTTTGAATACGAAGGAAAATATTTCAGTAAAACAAAATTCACGCGAGGAAATATTTTACTAAAGTAAAATTTGCACGAGGAACTAGGTTAGTAAGATCAATTTTGCACGAGAAATTATTTTAGAAAAATTAGATTCAAATAGTTTTCCTATTCATATATCTGACTTCCTACTTTTTATTTATTTTCTCTGAATGAATAACAGTGAATTATTTATACTTTCCATACGATCTAATTCCAGCAGGGAATAAAGGAAAAAAGTCAGAACATTAACCATTGAACAAACAATGAATTTTAATGAACATTACTCGTTGAATAGTATCTGTAAATTAAGTAAAGGTACCATTAAACCTCCTCTGTTTATCATGTACATACCATCAGTCAGTTTCTTGAATAACATTTCGTGTTATGTCTAGATTAGATTTCAGACCATTGGGGTTGAAATATTCTCTCGGATTTTGTGGTTATGTAACTTCTTTAACAAAAATCATTTTAAAGGTCTGAATAAAACAAATTGTGTTCTTCCATTACAGTCCCACCCCCCCCCCATTTGTGCACCCCATCTCCCCTCTCCCCGCCTTCACTCTTCCTAATTAAACCAATTGTCATTAGTCGTGTCCGACACCGACTAACTGAGTCTCCGCCATTCAACCGATAAAACAAATTAAAACTTTCGCTTTCCATTCTGAAATTTTTGGAGAGTTTATTACAATAGGGATAGTGATTATCCCAATCTGTGTTTGTTGGGTAAACACCAAGTTACCGTACACTCCCTAAATGTCGTGGCTATTATTGCTAAATTATTATATGGTTATATACGTAAGCTGAAATAAACACGTCGGTAAATGGGCGTGGAATGGTAACAATTTATTTTAGATATTGTGAATACTATTATTTTCTAACTTGTCATAAACTTTCTTATTATTACTACATGGTACATTAATTGTTGCTGAATCCATATTATATTCAAATGCAAGTACGTATTATGGATACAAATATACTTATATAAAACAAAAAATCATCCTATTTACCAATAAACCAAGTGGTGAGCTAGTGGCCAAAATTGTAACGCGTCTTGCAGGACGCTTAAATCCTTATTTTGAGGTCACTTAACTGGCAATCTGGTGTCATTCCAATGGAGTAATGATATTTAACTGAAACAAAATAAGGTTTTTAGCGTCCTGTAATCGCTGCAACACTTCCTCTCTCTAGTGTAGTTTATCATAACTCTATGCAATAAACAGTGTGTATTTATTTGCTTGTTGGTTTGATGCAATAAAAAATATCTCTCTTTAACATTTAAGATATGATATGACTCCATGACTAGCAAAATTGCTAAGATTACACAAACCCAAATAACCAAAATACTGATAACCAAAAATCCGAAAAATCTGATATACAAAAAAATTCAGAAAACCAAAATATTATGATGACCGAAAAACTTAGAAAAACAAAAAACCCGCTAAACTGAAAAATTTGGAAAAAATGTAACATCAAATTCTCTTATCATCCACAAAAACAAATGAAATAGAACACAAATTAGGTACATACAAACCTAACAAACACGCGAACATACAAACATTACTAATTACAAACAGATCTGCTGATAAGTCATGAGATTATGAGTGATGAGAGGATGATGAGTTTGCTGTTGTTGTAGTGGATGTAGTCATCACTCATGGATGTAGTGATGTCATTTGTCTTGTTTTGAGAAATCCGTTTCCTGTGGGAGTATTATACTGCTTTCGTTATTATAGATTTAATCAAAAGAGAAGAATATGATAAGCCTGTATACGAATTAAAAGAAGTTCTTCCTTAATCTTTGATGACATATTGTTTTACAATCTTGAACTGTAATGAGTACGTGGCTTAACCTTGAATCTTTTAAAAAAGTTATTTGAGCAATCGAAAGCAATGTGTACTTTTTCAGATTATTAGTATATTTCAACTGGTGTACCCCAAGGTAGTGTGTTGGGACCCTTATTGTTTGTAGTGTATATAAATTGATTCCCCAATGTTTCTCCAAGTTTGAAAACTATCCTTTTCGAAGATGACACCACTGTATCAGCAGCTGGATCTAATTTTGTAGAGATGTGTGTTGTCATAAATGATGAACTGAATAAAATCATTGAATGGTCTGACTCTAATAAGCTTTCACTGATAATGATGTTGAGTATCTGGATAATCACAGATTTCTGGGGATTACTTTTGATAATAAATTGAAATTTGTGGATCATATATCTAATGTTTGCAAAAAGTTGTCTAAGATTTTAGGAATAATGTTTAGAGTGTGTCGATTTCTCCCACAAAATCATTAATAGATCTTTATAATAGCTTATTTTCAAGAAAATACAGTGCATATATCTTCTCCATCAGAATCAAAGTTAGATCACTATTCTTGATTTGCATAAAAAAGAAGAAGAAGAAGAGATCCATTTCAATTTGCACTCCAAGGAATCAATTAATTCATGTATTTACTCTACTAACTACTTTGGATTGATTTCCATATGCAACAGTCGCTACGAGACTCTCTTTGCTCCTTGAATCTGTAACAAATTTGATACCTTACTAGTTTCCAGAGTGGTAAAAAGAACGAGAATTTCTCTTGATGGTACATAGATTATTTATTGAAGTATACGTTCTACATTTAATTAATTCAGAAATTCAATGAATAGATTATAGGTTAGTTATATCAAAATGGAAATTTGTACACTTATATTAGACATTCACTAATTAGAACGATCAAAAATATTTATTCTATAAGAATTAGTTTGATACCTCTTTAAAGCTTTCTTGATGGAAATAATGCCTTCTTTGGATAATTATTTAACCGGAGTGAAAATTACTGTTAAAGCATAGAATATTATGAAGGAACCCTTGTATTCTGCGTCAGATATAAAGAGGGGTTACCTTTCGTGGTGTGGGTAAACTTTGAAGCTACTAAGTGGAAACTTTATGAAAGGGTAATTCAACCCAAGTAAGAAAGATTTATTGCTGATATATTAAGGGAATATCCTAGGAACAAACCCTACTTTCCTGGGATATTCCCCTAATATTCCAAAAATCAACCATTCTTGTTTGGGAAGAGTTTGAAGGAGCTCCATTTAATTTTAGACCTGCTATAAGATTATGTTGGTTCCCTTTATTATCTACGGCATCCATGCAATGCCTTTATACCAGGTTATCTTTAAAATGAACCAATGCATTCCAACAATTCTCTGCAACATCATTCCTTGCCTTAATTCCCTTTGCTAGATTCATATCCCTGTAATTTATTCCTTCTGAAGATTTGTAACAAATGAAGTCGAGATTCAAAGACAAGCAGAGTTCATTGCAGCAATTTGGAGTTATTTACCTTCAACTGGAGGAGATCTGCTATAATTTGGAGACATTGGGCCGGAGACTGAAGTAGAAATGGAGTTAATTCATGAAGAATTGAGAGGAATTCAACATTAGTCAGAATAAATTTGGTTTGAAAGAATGAAAATGGAAAATAGGTAAATTAGAATGTAAATTAGATCGGGTCTGATCGTGTTTTATTTTTCCATTGCTCCACCATAACTTTCTTAATGGGTGGCTATACCAATATTGATTTCAGTACAATAAATATTTCATTCTATTGTTTATAGTTTGAGATCAGTTGTATACATGTTACTATTCTTTCTCCAATACGTTGTTTAGAAAAAAATACATTTAAATTAGCGCTTCTAGGTTTCTATTTTCAAATGATCATTTTCTATTTTCTTTTCCCACTTTTAATTATAGAAATAGATTCTGTACTAGAATGAATTATAAATTGCATAGATACTCATGTATTATTGTATTTTTCATATATTTATTTGATAATTTATGAATAATTTATTGTTGTATTATAGTATTAATAAAATGAAACTTACGATATTTGACATATTAATAATATCAAATGTTGCATCCCATATAGAAAAACAGATTTGACGACAAAAATATCTGTCGTAAAAGGGAACTCGCCATGAAATTTTTATTGCCCAGTCGTTTGAGAATCGTCAAAAATATATGATCCACTGTCTATATATTTATCGATTGGGTATATGTGCTGCACTTTTATGTATGTAAATATATGTTCTTATATGCTCTATATTTTATACACACTTCATGTAGATTCAAAAGTACATCATTGCTCGTTAAAGTTTCAAAGCTTTCACCCGATCCACATTACAGAAAGAGCGAAAGGAAGCGTCTGTTCTTCTCATCGTTACATCCAGAGTAATAAACTTTCTTTCTACCGATAAATATTAGACATTCACGCCTATGTATTTAGAGGGAAAATCTAGCGGGAGAATTACGAGCCTCCCATAAACGGAAAAACATTCATTGGAATATTGCGTTAAAACAAGTTAAACTATGAGTAATTTAAGAAAAATAACACTGGGACAAATTCTACTGTGGAATTTATACAGGGGCCATAGAAACTTAAAATGTTATCGTACGCATGATACCACTTTATTGTTTTATTTACCTTCAAATTATCGTATTCATGATACCACTTTATTGTTTTATTTACCTTCAAATTATCGTATTCATGATACCACTTTATTGTTTTATTTACCTTCAAATTATCGTATTCATGATACCACTTTATTGTTTTATTTACCTTCAAATTATCGTATTCATGATACCACTTTATTGTTTTTTTTACCTTCAAATTATCGTATTCATGATACCACTTTATTGTTTTATTTTACCTTCAAATTATCGTATTCATGATACCACTTTATTGTTTTATTTACCTTCAAATTATCGTATTCATGATACCAATTCACTAGTGTTTTAAAAAACGGGTCTAGGAAAATTGATCGAAAGAAATTGACCGAAAACAATTTATCGAAAGCAAATTGATCGAAAAGAAAATTGATCGAAAAGAAAATTGGTCGAAAGGAAAATTGATCGAAAAGAAAATTGGTCGAATGAAAATTGGCCGAAAGGAAAATTGGTCGAAAGGAAAATTGGTCGAATGAAAATTGGCCGAAAGGAAAATTGATCGAATGGAAAATTGGTCGAATGAAAATTGGCCGAAAGGAAAATTGGTCGAAAGGAAAATTGGTCGAATGAAAATTGGCCGAAAGGAAAATTGATCGAATGGAAAATTGATCGAATAGATCAGCTTCATTATTTTCTTCCATCTGTGAGTGCAGTAACCGGTGCTTAGTGTCCCTTTTTGTTACATTCCTTGGTAAGTGACTGCACTCACAAAGTACTCACTTAACACCTACGGTGTTAAGTGACCTTGTTCATGAAGCCATTTTCCTTTCTGACTGCTTCTTCCTATCTCTTGTATTTAATTCCCTTTTGCTGTCAGTGATATGGCTTTTGATTCCGAAACAGACGTCAAACCTATACTAAATTAATTAATTATTTAACTTTCATTTCACCAGTTATCTAGAATTGCCTAAATTCTAGAACTAAGAACACTTAAAGTTCTTCAAATTATAATATATTTCAAAGAATATAATTCTCTGTTATAGAAAAACAGTAGATTGAAGAAATGTTATACATAAATTATTATTGTATATTATTGTAAAAATTATTATTATTATTATTATTATATAAATCATAGTAACAAGATCTACTAACTGTAATATATTGCAAGTAAGTTTCCCTGGTAATCCATGGTTTTAGTTATCATTGTCAATTAGTGTAAATAGATCCAATATCATTTTCGATCAATTGTTGTGAGATCAATTTTCCTTTTTGATCAATTTTCCATTCGACCAATTTTCCATTCGACTAATTTTCCTTTCGATCAATTTTCCTTTCGATCTATTTTCCATTCGACCAATTTTCCATTCGATCAATTGTTTTCGGTCAATTGCTTTCGATCAATTTTACGGATCCCCCAAAAAAAACACAAACCTATAGATTTTTATGAAAATATATTACCGTATATATTATACAAATTCCCGTGCAGACAGTTGATTCCTACTGTAGGCTAGAATCCTCTTCAGTTTTCTGTTTTTGGTGTGGTACATCCATCTCTCTGATTGGAATCAGTTCTTGGATTGCTTTTGCATATCGATCACAGAGTGGATCCCATGGCTCCCCTGCTCCCATTGCGGCTCCCATGAGGAAAAAGTTACCTGTGTTATATTCTCTGAAAATAATTGGACAGGGACTCTGAATTCCACGGTTCTCTTTCATTTGTAATAATTAATGTAGAATGGGAATAATATTGTTATAGAGATAGGAATCATACGAAATTAACATCATTAGACTATATCTGTTCATAATAGGTAGTTACGAGTTCGAATGCAATTTTGAATTTAATATTTCTCATTAATATGATTTAGACAAAAATTTCCTACATTTGATAGAAAATTTGAAAGAAATTCTTGTCTTCTTTACTTACAATTTGAAATATTTTGTTGTAAGTTACATCTAAATGAAAAACCAAATAAAACAGTCGCAGCTGATTTCTAAGCCTACCATAAACCTACTACAGGCCTACCTTAGGACTGCGGCTATTTTTAACTAAATAATTCAAAATATGTGAAAATTACAAAATAAATTCCTCAAGGATTAATAATCTAATTCGACAAAAATCCTTATTTTTTTAATTAGCATCAATGAAAGCTTCTTGTAATTCATTTCATTAACATTTTAATCCAATCTATAAATAAAACTCCATCACAAAATAAAAGAATAACATCAATCGAGGATTCAGATATAAAAATAACTCGAGATACAACAATTCTCAACAGAAGTGAATTATTTTTTAGGTTCTCGAGTAGCTACAGAAACGCTTTGAGTCTCCTAACACTCGGAAAAAATTCTAAGACTCTCAAGAATAGATCCAAAAGAGACAAA
This sequence comes from Caprella mutica, assembly GCA_947561585.1. Taxonomy (NCBI): domain Eukaryota; kingdom Metazoa; phylum Arthropoda; class Malacostraca; order Amphipoda; family Caprellidae; genus Caprella; species Caprella mutica. Next base: position 10,357 of record CANNZV010002058.1, on the reverse strand, counting down.
AAGTATGAAATGCCTAAAAAAGAACCGTAGCGCTCATATTCTATAATGTTTATTGGCATCGTTAGAATAGTGAGGGAATCCGTATTGGGATATACAGATAAATATGAGAAAAAAGGAGTTGGTGAAGATACTTGTATTGATTTAGCCTGAGGATGATTGGAAATAAAATGGATGTAAGGTTTAGAAGTGACTGTTAATTCTAAAACTGCAAAAGGAAATTGTAAAGAATGTAAACGTATATATAAATTAATTAAATAATAAATAATATTTATATTAACCTATATGAGTTCATAAGGGATTATACATTGTTTATAGTCCCTTTAAAGCATTTTAAAACTTCAAGAAAAGTTCTCTTAAATTATTCAATTGGTAATCAGTAGAAACTGTGTTCTGACGGTTTACATTATAAATCTGTAAGTAAAGTTTCATTCAACATACTCAGAAAATTTTTCATACACGATTAACGACGAATTCGATAAAAATTACGAAATAGTTAATTAAATTTTTTTTAAGTTAATTATTTTTAAGATGAATTATTCCAATGGTGAACCATCATTCCAATGATGAACCATTATTCCAATGATGAACCATCATTCCAATGATGAACCATCATTCCAATGGTGAACCATCATTCCAATGATGAATCAATAAGGTATGATGAACCCAAGTAAAATGGGAGCTGTTGACTCTTACCTACCCAAAGCAGTCCAATCGGCCACGTCGATTTTTATCAGCGAATTGATCCCGCCTCAGTTATTCATGTTGATTTAACTAAATATTGAGTATCCCGACATCTCTTGACATCACTTCAACCTTTTTCCATAAATGCAAACAGATCGTTTGAAGTGGCTCTGAAGTTGATAAATATGCACCAACATGATTTCAGGCAGTTGGAATATCGCTGCTCTTTTGTTTTTATTAGCCATTTAGTGAATTGTCAGATCGTGAGGTACCCAGCAAGAAAACTACACTGGAGTGAACATTAATTGAGGAATATCATTGTGATCCATAAAATTTGAGTATTGAAAATGTTTTATAGATTCATCAGTAGGTATTGATATGATGAAAAAAACATACATTAAATACTAATATTTTCGATATGACAAATTGAAATTATAAATAAAAGTTGTAAGAATGTGAGAGTTTGTACATTTTCAAGTGACAACAAACTAGTCTGATAGTTTGGCTTTGGAGGAAACCATTTAGTTTACATTATGACCTTTCCTTCGAAGTTATTTCAATAGAACTGAAATAACGAGAGGTACTTAAAAGGTTTTACATCCTTACTACATAATCCTCATGATTTCTAATAAACTTCAAATTTCAATTAATTGACCTGTATTTCAGCACAAAAAGGTCCATGTCCCCATTTTTTACTTGTGGTGCAATTTCTTGTGTCCCTCATCTTTCAAAGTCAAAAGTAGAGCAAGAAGTTCAACTGCCACAACATTTTAGCAGATACTGAATATATTTCTTGTGCATTTTGCAGCTTGTAAAGACGGTTCTTTTCTTCTGGACACTAATTGGAGTTAGGAGATATGGAGAAGATACAACATTTGAGTCGCTGAAAAATGATGGTCATGAGAGATAAACAGGACTGCGGATGACGACTTTAAAAATGGTTAACTTCTACTTTCGTTTAAAATAAATAGATTTTAAATCTTTGAAGTAATTAGGAGCAGAAGTGGTTTCTTGTTGTAACTTTTGAGTAATTTCTATGATTTGTTTCTTGCTTGAATAATAATGGAAAGAAAAAATATCAATAGTGATGGTAATATAAATTGTCTCATCACCTTGTAGCTTTTTTGCATTCATGAGCATTCATTGTTACCAAATTTATTCAGTGTGATTCTTTCTTCAAAGTATCTTGTTATTATTTTCCATAATTGCTTGCGATATCGTTTTCAGTTGTTTGAACTCACTTTAGAGTTAATTTATTATTTCATTCATACTTTTTCTCTTAATTAATTACAACTCCTTTCTCATGTTCCTCATCAGTCATTTTAAAGTTATATGTAACTCTAATCTCTTAAATCTTGAAATGCATCATCACAAGCAGATTAAATCAGAATAATGTCTGAACGGATTTATCATATCAACAGGAATACATTATTTTACCAATTTGCTACTTAATATATTAGGAGCGATCTCTCTCTTTTTAAACTAATTTTTGTTGATTATCAAGTTATGATAAGAATTTAATGCCTCTTTGTATTTAAACTGTATTAGTGTATGCGATTATTATTAAATGCACAGATAAATTTTATTTCAATTTCATATTAAAGCAAACTCTAGCATAAAATCCCAAACGGTTTTCCGCAAAGAAACATTCTTATAATGTGATGAGTCAGCAGAAATTGGTCCCTCATTCACTAAAATGAGAAAATGTTTGCGAAAACAACATATCAATCTGAAATATTTATCAATGATAAAATACCATCTACAAACTATTCGAAAAAAACCCAATCGTAATTTAACTTAAATTTATACCACTTATAATTGTATAATTAATTCACAGGCCACAATAAGGTTTAGAAAAATGGAATGCGTAAACTAATATCTCTGTGATATATCATCACTGTAATACGGCACAGTGCCCAAAAGCACACTATTTTGACATAACGGCTGCCTCATTCTCCGATAGAAAATATATCATGGTCCCATCGAAGTTTAAATCTACTTAGTTAACGACTTGTGGTTGTTGTATTTCATCCCTTGTATTTCATTTCCTTTAAACGTCAACGACATGGCCTTTGGTTCAGTAGAAGAACTTAAACCTCCTACGAATTCTCAACTAATAAATTCCAAACTATTCAAAGTGTTGGTATTAAGTAAACAACACCAACTGGCAACTCTCCGCTCACAAAAAACACTAGTTGGCAAGTTTCTCCTCACTGAAAACCTTAACTGGCAACTCTTCCCTCATTAAAAACCCTAACTTACAACTCTCTCCTCACTAAAAACACTAACTGGCAACTTTCCCCTCACTGATAACACTAGCGGTAAACTCTTCCCTCATTAAATACACTAACTGGCAACTCTTCCTTCACTAAATATACTAACTCGCAACTCTTCCCTCACTAAATATACTAACTCGCAACTCTTCCCTCACTAAATATACTAACTTGCAACTCTTCCCTCACTAAATACACTAATTTGCAATTCTCTCCTCACTAAAAACACTAACTGGCCACTTTCCCCTCACTGAAAAACTAGCGGGAAACTCTCCCCTCACTAAATACACTAATTGGCAACTTTCTCCTCATTGAAAAACTAGCGGGAAACTCTCACCTCACTGAAAAAACCTAACTGGCAACTCTCTCCTCACTTAATACACTAACTGGCAACTCTCTCCTCACTAAATACACTAACTGGCAACTCTCTCCTCACTAAATACACTAACTGGCAACTCCCTCCACACTGAATTGCAACTGTCGAAGTTTGTAGAAGAATTTGGAGGAGATTTTTGTTGTTATTCCCACGGAGTTGATTGGAAGGAATTGAAATATCTTTAATTTGGACTGTATACCCAGATGGAAATTGTGAGGGGCCAGAGAAGATTGAATGTCTATTATACTTTGTCTAGTTTCTATTGATTTAAATTTTCGTTATTCTGACCGTTACGCAATTTCGTAATTTAGTTATTCTTAATTTAAATAGACTGGTATTTTGACAGAATGTTCCACAGAGGGCGTTTTATTTTAATTGTTTACAACATCTCTAAATAATTTCACGAATTTACCAGAGCATGTTTTACAACTGAATACGTACTGTAACTGTGCGGGAATACGTAACTGTATGGGAATCTGTAACTGTACGCGAATACGTAACTGTACGGGAAACTGTTACTGTACGGGAATACGTAACTGTACAGGAATACGTAACTGTATGGGAATCTGTAACTGTACGCGAATACGTAACTGTACAGGAAACTGTAACTGTACGGGAATACGTAACTGTACAGGAATACGTAACTGTACGGGAATACGTAACTGTATGGGAATGTGTAACTTTACAGGAATATTTAACTGTACAGGAATATGTAACTGCACGAAAATACGTAACTGTACGGGATTCTGTAACTGTACAGGAACACGTAACTGTATGGGGATTCTCACCTTACTCTGTTTTTAGTACTTCCAATAATGATAGCTTTTTCAATTCGAGGCAGCTACAAATTTATCACCTAAACAAATCCCGTTGTCTATTTATCACATTCCAATACTTTACCCCAATTGTGAAATTGCCGATACACCAGAATAGATATCTCTTCATTACCGTAATAAATTTTGAAAATTGCATCATATCAATCATATAGACAATATTTAATTGCTAAGGAAATTTAACTAATCACATTCTTTTTATAGTAGTTACAATGATAAAATGGATAAAAGTGCATCATTGTAACTAGAATAAAAATGGAAATTCTGTTATTACGTAAATATGTCTGGGTATTAGTTCTAGGGTTTTTCGATTAAATTATTTCCATAAATAGTATGGTAAAATGTCTATTTATAGAACTAATTCATACGATAACTGAACAATATTAATTATTAGCTTTTTTATATTTGTTCCACTTATTTTGCTACTTTAACTGATCATTTTCTTCTATGTAAGTAAAGCTATTCCTTTTTGCCATTTTAGACTCTGCGTCGATGCACTATTGTTTTGTAATTGCATACAATATTATTTGTATAAATTTCAAATGTTGCCTACCTACATATATTTTAGTTATTTCAATAAATTTTGTATTCAATTATAAAAATATACGCGCGTTAACCCAGGAACGACCAGCGGGTCTTAGAGACCCGGTCGGTTTGAAATAGTGATGCATAATTTGAAAACTAATTAGCTTATTTTGTTAAAACTTTGTGACTTTCATTACCAATGACATATTTATTCATCGTATAATTATTAGTGAAAATATTGCAACAAAATTTTAGTAAAGTGGGCCTCAGTAGCCCGGATGAAGTACAATCGCTGCTGTGTCGCATTTTTCATCACACTACTAACATCACTTATTGGAATATTAGCTATTTTTTGCTCTAAATTACAATGTGACACAATAGCACATGTATTTCTCTAGAGGTCTAAATTTATGCATTGTAATATAATGTTTCAAAATTAAATAAAACTAAATATGTTACATATTTTCATTGATTTTGCTTAAATATGTCTTAAACCATAAAAAAATCCCGGATTTTCAGCAACTTGAGTCAATATTTAATAGCTAAAAGTTACAATTACCAACTTACCATCATCATTGAAGCCTCTTCATCACCTCTTGCATAGTACAAAGATGTTTCCCCGATCTCACTAAATTAAGCAAATTAATTGTCCAAATTGAAGCAGATGTAAAAAATAACAAATCTTTCATTGAGTGATCAATTCTTCATTTATAAAAGTTACTAAAATATTATTAGTAAACTCCGTAGATTGAATGAAATAAATCGTTCTATTTATTCTGATTCTAATACTGCGCTATGATTTGATTTTTAATCAGTTATTTAGATGTATTTATGATGTTAATTCTTTAATAACAGTAACAATTGAAAAGAATTGTGGATCATATAGAAATAAACATGATGAACTGTAACTTGTTCCTTTTATCTATTGTGTACTTTATCTCTATTACTTGTTATTTCTTACTCCTAATATAATATACAGGATATTTCCTGTATCTATGTATGTTTTTAACTAAAATAAGTTAGTTTTGCAATTTTTCATCTAATTCTAATCTAATTTCTAACCCTCAGCACAGTACTGTTGTAAATTACTCATCCCAAATGGAGCAGAGATGGATGATACATAGAAAATGGAATGTTGAAGATATTAATCAATGGCCTGGCATGTATTAATGAATAATTCATTTCTCTCCAATAGACGCGTGTAAAATGATAAATTATACTCAGTTTTAAATTTGAATACCATTGGAAAGCAAGAATTAAATTTGAAGAATGTACTAAATTTAAAAGTTAATTTTTGGTCAAGATAACAAAAATTATATAACATAATGATTTTTTCATTTTTTATTCATTGTAAAATCAATCACCGATTATGGATTCATGATCATAAATCTTGACTACAAAATGTGGAATATATATAATGACGCTGATAGATGTACTTAGAACATATGCAAATTAGGTGACTATTTTTAATAACAATTTTAGTATATTTTTTCCATGCAGTAAAAATTTCAAACACTGCTTCAGTAATTCACCATTTTACTACTGAATGACAACTTTTAATTGTCTAACGATAATTATACCAATTGTAGCTCATGTAATTGAATAACTTGTGATGGTATTGATGTAATTCTGTTGATGGAGTTTGTTAACTCTATTCGTTAGACTATTAATCAGGAATCTTTTATCTGGAAGTAAAACAGCTATCAATGAAACATTGCTCCACTATCGTCAATGATGAGAAAATACTGTTCGTATTTGATCAAAAATTTCGCCATCTTGTCATTCCGATCGGATTTTTTTCATCAGAAATGTCTGGTGATAGACAATAGACTGTAAGTATTTTTTAATCTGAGATAATTGCCAATGCATTTTCATCCAGGATTTTATCACGGTAATTAGATGGTGTTTCTTTCTTTATTTATGATTACTAAGAGAAGGCCAACGATCGATTATTGTAACTTAACCTTTCACCGTTTTCATTTGCATATATAGTCTCTTAAACTGAGTTACAGGAGTTTCCCGAACTTTAAAGGGTTCAACCCTCTCCCTATAAGTGTTCCAACACCCAAAAGCTCTTTTCTTTCAGCTCAGAGTGTGACTGGAATCTCTTTCTTGTTATCTTTCCAGACTTGGTATCTCGGTCATTTTTCTCTGTGGACTCTATTCAGAGTTTGACAGTGTGGAGTTACTACAAGAAGGGAAGCAGATTGAACTGATAGACGGAAAAGGAAAGAATTTTAATGGGAAGAGGGTGTGGTTAATGATATAATACCAAAAAAATAATAGTCAGAACAATAATTTATCGGAAAAAATATTTTTTTATTGATAGATACTTATTCAAGTTTAAACCCAGAATCAATAATACCTACCAGTATCCCCTCTCCCGACTCTAACATTATTTACGTTGTTTGTAGATTTGTTTCAGTCAGTGACTACATTAATTTTCCTATAGAAACTCTTACCAAATTCGACAGATTAATTAGCCAAAGAAACAGTTGGCAAATGACGCCTGTTGAAGACCTGACAGGAAATATTTGTGAGAATTAAGCCGAAGAAGAGGCTTCTTATGGAGCTAATCTTAATTCTCAATTTCAGATGAAGACTTACTTAAGCACTACATTTCAATTCTGGGGCATCTGCCTGTTCTCACATAATTTTTCCCTTTTTCTATTTATAAAATTAAAAAAAAATGAAGATTAAATATTCAGATTCTGCTAAGTACATTCTTCATGTGTAAAATTCACTATGAATTTTTTTTATGAGTTGTCCTTCAACATTGAAAAAATCAAATTATCAATAAATTTGTATTAGGTATAGTTTGATTGAAATTTTCCCTGCAGTACTAATATATTTTTTTCGATAATTTTTAATTCGGTTTCATATGAAATATCTATTATTAATTAATATAAAATACTTTATTAATATTCATATTTTTTATCAATAATAACGGATATTCACTCTAATTCATTTCAGAGGTATAATTAAAATACTTCTTTATGATACAATATATTTTCTCTCCTCATTTACACATTAATTATTTCATCTGGTGCAACATTAACATTTATTAACTACCGTGCAGGTAATCCAAACCCAGTGGGAAATTGGTGGTGTGGGATTGGAGGATTACGGCAGGCCTACCTTAGACTTGCGTATTCACTGCGCTTATTTTACATTGGGAATATTTGAAATATTTTAAAATAAACGTATGAGCCTAAAAGATGAATAGAATAGCCATTTTAGAACATTTAATAATATCAATGTGAGGAAATAGAAAAAAAATCCTCTATTTAAGTTTATTAATGAATTATTTAGAATTTTAGATGATTGAACCGCATTGAAGGTTATGACAATAATAAATTAGTTTAAAAATTTCTATCTTTCATAATTTTGAAATTGATAATAATTATTGATTGACAAATTACGAGATCAAATTTATACTTTTTTCCAATTTTATATAAAATTTAATTATAATTGCACAATTTGATATTATGTTCTTCATTTTTAATTGAAAAGAACAGACGACAGACTATACCCAGAGAAAAAGTTATGGTGGGTCAATAGAAGGGGGGATCTCACTTATTCTTCTATGGACCCACCATGCATAGTTATTTTCAATCTGGGTAATCAAATTACAGTATTATAAATACAGTGTATCGAAATAAAAAAGAATACCTAGAGATACAGTTTTTAGAGGGGCCATGGAAGATTATATTGGGTATCTTCTCAATCTTCTGTGGTCCCTCTAAAACTTTCTACCCTGACTTACAATCTCCTCACTCCAAATAATAAATAACTGTTCCCTCTGTTATAAATTAATGCTTTCCAGATGCAGTTTTGAGGGATATATTCTTAGCTTACAACTCAGTGGTAACTCTTCTTCCGTTTGTATTTAACCCGTGGCCTTATTTTGGGACATTAATCTGTAGATGTGGCACATCAGCAAAGTTGAGTAACCGTGCACGGGTTAATTGGATTCACCAAACGGTTTGATTTGAAATGTTTTGAATAATGATATTAATGTAACATTTGATTTAATGCTCAAATTAACGATATTTTACCTTTGTTCAATGATAAAATAATATATATTTTATAATTGGTATACAAACTATACATATATTTTATTTTTAAATCATTTTGATTTCCTCAATATATAATTTTCCTTCACCAAGTTACTATTTACATATCTAGCAGAATTTATACATTCTTTATAATTTAGCATGATATATAACATTACAATGATATTTGTTATATTAATTGATTCATATTCATATATAAATACATGCTTTATTCCATAGGAATAATTTTCTCTAATGTCATAAAAATATACTTTTCCTGAAAATTCAATTATTTTTTAATATTATTTACAGACTAAATAAATGTAATAATTATGATAATAATAATAAAGATGATTAATATATACAATTGAGAAATATAATTAAACTATTTACAATAGATTAAAATTTAAAGCAAAGTTATTTTAATGCTCAGTCTTACCATTCTTTATTTTTAAATTACTTTGATTAGTTCAAAATCTATTATAAATGCATTTCTTTTCATATTTATTTAAATTTCGTGTGTCCTCATTTTACCCAGCTCACGTTATACGTAGAAGAATATTGGTAACACTTATATGTACACTTATATACAAATTAAAAAGGGTAAAATATAATAAATATACTTTCAATTGAAATTGAAAGTATCATACCTAGATATTTTATTTTACAAAATGGTATATATGAGTATGTCTGCTTTCACATATGTACAAAGTAAACTACTAAGCTTTGCCAATTTCATTTATTACTCTATACATCTCGTTTATAGCTTTAAATCATTAATAATTTGAAAAACACTCTGCTGTAGTCTTCTGTTCATTTGTCTACCATTTAATTCATACACCTTACCTAGATTACAAGAATGACGTTATGAGTAAAGGCTTTTTTCACACAAATCAGTGTTCTACTCATGATGTGTACAATTACCACTCGGTATGTAGTTCTCAGTGTTTTTTTAGCATTGTGAAGATACGGTACTGAGCCTGACTTAAGTGTGTAAATGTGTCCGCTTAATTTAAAGTAACGATATATTTTTTCATTGACACTGGAATACTGAGTGGAGACGGAACGGATCGAACACTGAAGTGTGTGAACCAGCCTTTATAAGATAGATTGAATTATAGCTCTCATGTAGACTGGAATGAAAATCAAAGATGTTACTAAACAGTTGAACTTGTTTCCCAGAACTGTTTATAAATACTGAAAACTTACAAGATGACAGGTACTTACAGCTGCCAGCAAACATCTTGCAACAACGTCACCGTCCGGTTCGCACAGAGAGGAAAATCGAACTTGTCAAGAAGACGGTTCAACGATATGGATGACAAAGTATTATATGGATTGCGACAGAGCTCAATGAGAAGATTTGGGACTTGAAGCACTCAAAATTCAACCTCGACGATAATTGAGTTCGGCAGCTACTAAACAGAAACGACTCGACTGAGGAAGAAGAATACTTTGAAGAAAATCCCAGTTCCGATGAAAAAGAAGTCTTCATATTGACAGACGAAAAGATCTTCTCTCTCAATTAAGCCATTTTAAATTGTTAAAATTAATTCACGTCATGATGAATTTATTGACGTCGAGCTGTTCCTCGTCTTCAGAAACCATCTGGAG